>JAHIAM010006595.1:0-31231 GCA_021605205.1 Aegilops longissima | reverse complement strand
CCCATCATGGAGAGAAGAGTGAGAAAGTGATCCACCAAAAGTGAGTGAGAGCCACAAGCCAAACTTGGCGCCTCTTAGCCTAGAGAAAAAACCTCATCCTATTTGCCACCAAAAGTGAGATGAGAGAAGTGTGTGAGAACCCATCTAGTGTGATGCACTTTGTCCTTGTGTGCGAGGAGGGAGAGCCAACAAGTAACACCTCTCACGAGCTACCTATAGTGTTTCAATCTCTTTTGCAGGAATTCCAAGATGTTTTCCCCGATGAGCTACCCCCGGGTCTACCTCCTCTTCGAGGCATTGAGCATCGAATCAACCTCATCCCTGGAGCGCCTCTCCCAAACAAAGCTCCATACCGAGTCAATCCCGAAGAAACCAAGGAGATTCAATGGCAAGTACAACAACTCATCGACAACGGTCATGTACGTGAAAGCCTAAGCCCTTGTGCCGTTCCCGTTATACTTGTGCCTAAGCCCGATGGAAGTTTCCGCTTGTGTTCCGATTGTAGACCTATAAATGCTATTACCGTTCGCTATAGGCATCCCATTCCTCGCTTAGATGATATGCTTGATGAACTCAGTGGAGCCAACTTTGTCTCAAAAATTGATCTTAAAAGTGGCTATTATCAAATCCGCATTCAAGAGGGTGATGAATGGAAAACTGCTTTCAAAACCAAATTTGGCTTATATGAGTGGTTAGTGATGCCTATGAGTTTATCGGAGGCTCCCGGTACTTTCGTTCGCCTTATGCATTATGTGCTTCGCCCTTATATTGGAGTCTTTGTTGTGGTTTACTTTGATGATATCCTTGTGTTTAGCAACACCATGAAAGAGCATCTTCATCATGTTAGGGCTATTTTGCAAACCCTTCGTGATGAGTTCATCAATACCATTGTTACACCCACAGCCCGTGCTGCTATACATACTGGACCAATTACTAGAGCTCGCGCACGCCAACTAAATTACCAGGTACTTTCGTTTCTTGGTAATGATTCTAATGTTCATGAGAATATGATGCTGCCTAAATTGGATACATTTGTTTTGCTTACAAATGAAGGGCCTAGCTTGGAGAAGGATGAACATTGGAGCAAGAACAAGCATGGAGATGATGGCATGCATGCAAGAAGAGCGAGAACGGAGTTACAAGTGATGATTTCCGGGCTTTGAAGCCACCATAGCAGGTGCATGAAGCCTTGGACGAAATATACAAGATGCCACTTCATAAATTTCGTCCGGAGGCTATTCTAGGTGCTTTCGTCACCTTATTATTGGGCCAGGCCCATGTAATTTCGAAATACATAAGTATAGGCTATTTTTAGAGTCCGTATGTGGGAAACAAGAGATAGGGTTGTTTTGGACCCCTCCACCAAGGGCCACGAAATTCCCCCTCTTCCTCCATATATACAGCCCTTAGGGCACCATTTAGACTTTGGGTTTTGTTTAGATTAAAGTTCGCCATAGCTGCAACTTCACGTGCCGTTTGTGTTCAACGACCGCACAAAGGCGTCCACAGAACCCCACCTTGATCAATAAAGCTTTCATCTTATATTCGCAATATCCAGATTGCAATCTCGGTTTATTGCTTGTTCTTCGTTTGCTCGCGAAAGCAGACCCTCGTGGTCAGGTTGATCGTGCTCGGCGTGGTCAATAACCTCTCGGTTGGTTTATCGATTGCTAAGGCGCGACGTCCTCGTACGTTCGTAGTCGGATCGTCAAAGTCGATTTCCACCAAAGCGATATCCATCATCTCATCGAAAGACGGGACACCTTTACCTCTATCACTTCGCAAGGAACATCTTTATGCAAACATGAAAAAATGCACATTTGGTGTTGACAAAGTGGTTTTCTTGGGTTTTGTTGTATCCTCAAAGGGTGTCCATGTTGATGAATCTAAGATTGAAGCAATTAAAACTTGGCCCCAACCCACCAATTTGCAACAAGTCCGTAGCTTTCTTGGTCTTGCGGGTTTTTACCGTCGCTTTGTGATAGAGGCAAAGGTGTCCCGTCTTTCGATGAGATGTTGGTTTTCGCTTTGGAGGAAGTCGACTTTGACGATTCGACTACGAACGTGCGAGGACGCCGCGCCTTAGCAATCGCTAAACCAACTCCGAGAGGTTATTGACCACGCCGAGCACGATCAACGACCACGAGGGTCTGCTTCTGCGAGCAAACGAAGAACAAGCAAGAAACTGAGATTGCAATCTGGATATTGCGAATATAAGATGAAAGCTTTATTGATCAAGGTGGGGTTCTGTGGCGCTTTGTCTGCGGTCGTTGAACACAAACGGCACGCCGGTTGCAGCTATGGCGAACTTTTAATCTAAACAAAACCCAAAGTCTAAACGACGCCTAAGGGCTGTATATATGGAGGAAGAGGAGGGAATTTCGTGGCCTTGAGGGAGGGGTCCAAACCAACCCTAACTCTTGTTTCCCCACACATACGGACTCTAAAAATAGCCTATACTTAAGTATTTCGAAATTAAATGGGCCTGGCCCAATAATAAGGTGACGCAGCACCTAGAATAGCCTATGGACGAATATTATGAAGTGGCATCTTGTATATTTCGTCCAAGGCCTCATGCACTCATTAGGGTGGCTTCAAAGTCTTGGAATCATCACTTGTAACTCCGTTCTTGTTCCCCTTGCGCATGCCAACATCTCCATGCTTGAACTTGCTCAGCAAAGACAACATGTTTTCTACGCTTATCTCCAGCAAGTTTATATTTAGCATTCGTACGCTCAATGTTTTCCTTAGTTATCTCATGCATTTTTAAAATCAATTCAGCACGTTCTTTAGCATCAAAATTAACCTTCTCCGAAGATGGAAGAGGCAACAAATCAATAGGTGCACGAGGTAGGAAGCCATACACAAATCAATAGGTGCACGAGGTAGAAAGCCATACACATACGGACTCTAAAAACAGCCTATACTTAAGTATTTCGAAATTACATGGGCCTGGCCCAATAATAAGGTGACGCAGCACCTAGAATAGCCTCGGGACGACATTTATGAAGTAGCATCTTGTATATTTCGTCCAAGGCTTCATGCACCCATTATGGTGGCTTCAAAGTCCTGAAATCATCACTTGTAACTCCGTTCTTGTTCCCCTTGCATGGCATTATCTCCATGCTTGTTCTTGCTCCAATGTCCATCCTTCTCCAAGCTAGGGCCTTCATTTGTAAGCAAAACAAATGTATCCAATTTAGGCAGCATCATATTCTCATGAACATTAGAATCATTACCAAGAAACGAAAGTACCGATAATTTAATTGGCGTCATGAGCTCTAGTAATTGGTCCAAGATATGTAGCAGAGGGGCTGTGGGTGTAACAATGGTATTGATGTCCTCATCATCCTCCCCTTCTTGAAATGAAGTCGTCTTCGACGGAAGATCATATTCCTCACCCAAATAAGGCTTCAAATCTGCAATGTTAAAAGTGGGACTAACCCCAAAATCTGCAGGCAGCTCAAGTTTATATGCATTATCATTTATTTTCTCTAACACCTTAAATGGACCATCAGCACGTGGCATTAGCTTTGATTTATGCAAATTAGGAAACCTATCCTCACGCAAATGTAACCAAACAAGATCTCCAGTGCAAAGACAACATGTTTTCTACCCTTATCTCCAACAAGTTTATATTTAGCATTCATACGCTCAATGTTTTCCTTAGTTAACTCATGCATTTTAAAATCAATTCAGCACGTTCTTTAGCATCAAAATTAACCTTCTCCAAGATGGAAGAGGCAACAAATCAATAGGTGCACGAGGTAGGAAGCCATACACAATTTCAAAAGGGCACATCTTAGTAGTAGAATGCAATGAACGATTATAAGCAAATTCAATATGAGGCAAGCATTCTTCCCACATTTTCTTATTATTCTTCAAAACAGCCCTAAGCATAGTAGACAATGTTCTATTGACTACTTCAGTTTGTCCATCAGTTTGGGGTGACAAGTAGTACTAAAAGCAGTTTAGTCCCCAACTTAGCCCATAAACATCTCCAAAAGTGGCTAAGAAATTTAGTATCACGATCTGAAACAATAGTATTTGGCACACCATGCAAGCGAATAATTTCACGAAAGAACAAATCAGCAACATTAACAGCATCATCGCTTTTATGACATGGTATAAAGTGTGCCATTTTCAGAATCTATCCACGACAACAAATATGCTATCCTCCCTTCTTTGTTCGAGGTAAACCTAAAACAAAGTCCATAGATATATCTTCCCAAGGAACACTAGGCACAGGCAAAGGCATATATAAACCATGAGGATTGAGTCGTGACTTAGCTTTTTGACATGTAGTGCAGCGAGCAACAAAACGCTCAACATCCGTCTCATCTTTGGCCAAAAGAAATGTGTAGCAAGTATATCCTCCGTCTTCTTGACGCCAAAGTGTCCCATTAATCCTCCTCCATGCGCCTCCTGCAACAACAAAAGACTAACAGAGCTAGCAGGAATGCATAGCTTGTTAGCACGAACACAAAACCATCATTAATAACAAACTTGTTCCATGTTCTTCCTTCTTTACAATTCTGCATTACATCTTTAAAATCAGCATCATGCACATATTGATCTTTGATGGTCTCCAAACCAAATATTTTGAAGTCAAGTTGTGAAAGCATAGTATAGCGACGAGACAAAGCATCAAGAATAACATTTTCTTTACCCTTCTTGTGTTTAATGACATAAGGGAAAGTCTCAATGAATTCAACCCATTTAGCATGTCTACGATTCAGTTTAGCTTGACTTTTAATATGTTTCAAAGATTCATGATCAGAATGTATAACAAATTCTTTGGGCCATAAATAATGTTGCCATGTCTCTAAAGTCCGAACAAGAGCATATAATTCTTTGTCATAAGTAGAATAGTTCAGACTAGGCCCACTCAATTTTTCAGAAAAGTATGCAACAGGTTTGCCATCTTGTAATAACACACCTCCTAATCCAATTCCACTAGCATCACATTCAAGCTCAAAAGTCTTATTAAAGTCGGGAAGTTGGAGTAAAGGAGCATGTGTCAACTTATCTTTCAATACCGTGAAAGCTTCTTCCCATGCGGTACCCCAAACAAAAGGCACATCCTTCTTTGTAAGCTCATTGAGAGGTGCAGCAATGGTGCTAAAGTCTCTCACAAAACGCCTATAGAAACCAGCGAGTCCAAGAAAACTCCTCACTTGTGTGACTGTTTTGGGCTGAGGCCAACTCTCAATAGCTTCAATCTTGGCTTTATCAACTTCAATTCCTGTGGAGTAACAACATAGCCAAGAAAAGATACTCGGTCGGTGCAAAAGGTGCACTTCCCAAGGTTACCAAACAAGCGTGCATCACGTAGAGCATTAAAACAACACGTAAATGTTCCAAATGTTCTTCCAAAGATTTGCTATAAATCAGTATATCATCAAAGTAAACTACCACAAATCGTCCAATGAAAGCACGTAAAACTTCGTTCATTAATCTCATGAAAGTACTAGGTGCATTAGTTAACCCAAAAGGCATGACTAACCACTCATATAATCCAAACTTAGTTTTAAATGCTGTTTTCCATTCATCTCCCAATTTCATACGAATTTGATGGTATCCACTACATAAATCAGCTTTGGAGAATATTGTAGAGCCACTCAATTCATCAAGCATATCATCTAGCCTAGGAATAGGATGGCGATAACGAATAGTGATATTATTAATGCCTCTAGAATCAACACACATACGCCGACGTACCATCCTTTTAGGCACTAGTATAATAGGAACAGCACAAGGACTAAGAGATTCGCGTATATAACCTTTGTCGAGCAGGTCCTCGTACTTGACGATAATCTCCTTCGTCTCCTCTGGATTGATACGGTATGGTGCACGGTTGGGTAGCGATGCACCGGAATTAAGTCAATTTGATGCTCAATCCTCGAATAGGTGGTAATCCGGTGGCACGTCTTGTGGGAAGACGTCGTGAACTCCCTGCAAAATGTTAGTGACAACAGGGGCAAAGAGGAAGGCACGTCCTCGAATGAAAATAATGCCTCTTTGCACACAAAAGCATAGCAAACAGATTTGCTAGAATCTAGCTCATCAATATCCTATTTGGTGGCAAGTAAACATGCACTTTTCAGTTTAATTTCAGAAGCAACATTAGATGGTTTATTATTAGGCTTCATTTGTTGCTCAAATTCTTTTGCCACAATCTAATTTTCACTCTTATTTTTCTCCTGTTTTGCTTGATTAGCTCTATTAATATCATCTTTCAAAATGGAATCAGGAGTCATAGGAAGCAAAGTAATATTTTATCCTTGTGAACAAGAGTATACTGATTGTTTCTACCATGGTGTACAAATTTTATCAAATTGCCATGGTCTACCAAGTAATAAGGAACATGCTTGCATAGGTACCACATCACAATCAACAAAATCAGCATATGTAGAGATACTAAAATACACACGAACAGTACGTGTTACCTTAACCTTGCCGCTGTTGTTGAACCATTGGATGTAGTAAGGATGTGGATGTGGTCTTGTGGTGAGAGAAAGCTTCTCCACCATATCCATGCTAGCCAGGTTGTTGCAGCTCCCTCCATCTATGATGACGCAAATAGAACGTTCCTTCACAACTCCCTTTGTATGGAACAAGTTATGCCTCTGATTTTGCTCAGCTTGTGTAACCTGCACACTCAAAACACGTTGAGCAACTAAACATTTGATAGAGGCCAAGGTGTCCCGTCTTTCGATGAGATGTGGTTTTCGCTTTGGAGGAAGTCGACTTTGACGATCCGACTACGAACGTGCGAGGACGTCGCGCCTTAGCAATCGCTAAACCAACTCCGAGAGGTTATTGACCACGCCAGAGGATTTATCAACCTGACCACGAGGGTCTGTTTCCTGCGAGCAAGCGAAGAACAAGCAAGAAACTGAGATTGCAATCTGGATATTGCGAATATAAGATGAAAGCTTTATTGATCAAGGTGGGGTTCTGTGGCGCTTTGTCAGTTTGTTGAACACAAACGAAGTATGCGAAGTTGCAGCTATGGCGAACTTTTAATCTAAACAAAACCCAAAGTCTAAACGACGCCCTAAGGGCTGTATATATGGAGGAAGAGGAGGGAATTTCGTGGCCCTTGAGGGAGGGGTCCGAAACCAACCCTAACTCTTGTTTCCCCACACATACGGATTCTAAAAACAGCCTATATTTAAGTATTTCGAAATTACATGGGCCTGGCCCAATAATAAGGTGACGCAGCACCTAGAATAGCCTATGGACGAATATTATGAAGTGGTATCTTGTATATTTCGTCCAAGGCCTCATGCACTCATTAGGGTGGCTTCAAAGTCCTGGAATCATCACTTGTAACTCCGTTCTTGTTCCCCTTGCGCATGCCAACATCTCCATGCTTGAACTTGCTCCAAGGTTCATCTTTCTTGTCCATGGTAGGCCCTTCATTTGTAAGCAAAACAAATGTATCCAATTTAGGCAGCATCATATTCTCATGAACATTGGAATCGTTACCAAGAAACGAAAGTACCGATAATACAATTGGCGTCTTGAGCTCTAGTAATTGGTCCAAGTATGTATAGCAGCAGGGCTGGGGTGTAACAATGGTATTGATGTCCTCATCATCCTCCCCTTCTTGAAATGAAGTCGTCCTCGACGGAAGCTCATCTTCCTCACCCAAATAAGGCTTCAAATCTGCAATGTTAAAAGTGGGACTAACCCCAAAATCTGCAGGCAGCTCAAGTTTATATGCATTATCATTTATTTTCTCTAACACCTTAAATGGACAATCAGCACGTGGCATTAGCTTTGATTTGCGCAAATTAGGAAACTAATAGAGGCAAAGGTGTCCCGTCTTTCGATGAGATGTTGGTTTCGCTTTGGAGGAAGTCGACTTTGACGATCCGACTACGAACGTGCGAGGACGTCGCGCCTTAGCAATCGCTAAACCAACTCCGAGAGGTTATTGACCACGCCGGAGCACGATCAACCTGACCACGAGGGTCTGTTTCCTGCGAGCAAACGAAGAACAAGCAAAAAACTGAGATTGCAATCTGGATATTGCGAATATAAGATGAAAGCTTTATTGATCAAGGTGGGGTTCTGTGACGCCTTTGTCTGGTCGTTGAACACAAACGAAGTACGCGAAGTTGCAGCTATGGCGAACTTTTAATCTAAACAAAACCCAAGGAAAAAGCTACTAGATGGATCTACTTATATAGGAGCAAGGGGTGGCGGCCAAGGAGGTGGGAGGACGTCCCAAGGCAGCCTAAAACTAACCCTAGGTCGTACAAGGCCAATGGGCCCAAGCGGAGGTGACGTAACACCTTTGGACTTGTAGTTTGACTCGGATTCTGCTGCAGCATCAGATTGTTTCGTCTATAACTCAACGCTCCGGACGGATTTTAAGGTGATTCCAATTGGGTTGGAAAATGCACGAAATCTATTTTCCAACAAAAAAAGAATCAACCAATTTGGAGTCCGTATGAAAAAGTTATAGACGTTTTGAGTCAGGTATGTCTGTGCAGTCCGAATCTGAGTCCGAACGTGAGAGACTTGGACTCTATCTTCTCTTGGGCCAAAAGTGACGTGAGAGAACTTTTTGAACAGCAGGTAAACATCTCTTTCTCCCTTATCTTCATATGTGGATTGTACAAATGTCCCATACACCTGCAATTAGACATGGCACAAAAGTTTGTGAAGTATTTTTGTCCTGGATAACATAAATATATTATTGAATAGTTTGCACTAGAAATCACCTGAGAAATATGCATGTATGCAATATTTTGGTCTCATCCAAGGTAGTCATGTCCTCATCATCCTCCCTTTTTGAAAACAAAGCCGTCCTCGGCGTTGCTTAATCTGAAATGTGGCTAACAAAAGAGACATGGTGTACATGTTGTATATGTATCGTCATCCATTTTACTTCCCTTGATTTTTGCATATATGACACATGAATAGATGAGTAACTTGCATAGTTCATAAAATCTAAAGCCAACAAATTAGCACAAGAACTAGAAGGCTTGAAAATACTGCAACTCAGTTTGCACATATAAGTGAAGCTCTTATTTATTTCAAGAGATTGACAATGTTCATCATTAAACCATCCCAACATTGGTGAATAAACCTTATTTGAATCAAATTTACATGCTACAACATGCTTAGATAAGCAAACATGCAATGAGTCATTCGACACAGAATCATCACCAAGATTAGAGGTCGATCAAAATGATTAAACATTGATTCTTTTGCATCAATAGTTAATTCAATGGGTGCTCTCAAAATTGTTGGTATTTCAGTTGTTTGATCACATGGCAAAGTCAAATTATCAATATAATCCTCTAAAATAGGTGGTGTGATCAAAGTAGTGGGTAGCTCAACACATGATGTATTCAAGTTAACTAGGCATGCATCATTCTCATGTAAAAGTGGAAAATCTGTACCTTTGTCATTACCTCTTATAGTCAACTCAGATGATGCAGCACTCTCGATGGTGATGTGTCACATGGTGGAGATGATGTAGTCCTCGCAACAACGGATGTGGTTGTCATAGTACGCCTAGTAATTGAATAAACATCTGTATCAACAGTTGGAATGTGCACCGCGCTTGTTCTCCTTGTGGGCAACACGTCGTTTTATTTCCTGTTCAGCTTTGCAAGCAAGACGAAACAAATGGTCCATAGGATAACACTCTTCATGAATTAGTATCTCCTGAATATTATGGTTTAATCCTTCCCAAAATCTATCCATAAAATCTTCTTCACTTTCTTCTAAAATGAGTGCAACAAGGTAGTTTGTAAATCATCATAATATTTTGTTACGGTGTCACTACC
This sequence comes from Aegilops longissima, assembly GCA_021605205.1. Lineage (NCBI taxonomy): Eukaryota > Viridiplantae > Streptophyta > Magnoliopsida > Poales > Poaceae > Aegilops > Aegilops longissima. Next base: position 21,419 of record JAHIAM010006595.1, on the reverse strand, counting down.
TTGTTTTAAATGTTCCAGTTTTTTAATCATGCCACGAGTATAATAAACATCGATTTAATCTATCTCTCATGACATGTTTTAAATCATCCCAAGTATTAGGTACATAATCAGGTGTAACCGACAATATTCACTCCACCAAACTAGAGCATAACCAGTGAAAGAACCAACATAACCATAACTTTTTTACGTTCATCAAAATTATGGGAAGCAAATATATTATTTATGTCTAACTCCCATTCAATATATAAAGGAGGTCTAAAACGGCCATTAAATGGTGGTATAGAAACATGAACCTGATCATGTGCATTTGGATGTTTGTGCACCTCTCGTGACGGTTGTGGTATTTGCATAGGTGGTGGCATGTCTCCCGCGATCGACAAAGCCCATGAATTGACTCTGGATCCTGTCATGATTAGTAGAACAAGAAACAAAATCCAAAAATAATGTTCCTATAACTACTAGGATGTGGTGGTAAAACGCTCACATAAAGCAAATATCAATGTCTTACAAGTTCTTACCATGCAGCAAAGCGGTGATCGGCAACCAGCGGTGTCAAGTAACTCGAATATTGAGTAAAGCGATTGCGAGGGAGCGTGACGTATACACGGTGTAGAAATATGTGGAGCTGGGTTGGCTATATATGGTAGCAAAAGATTAGCAATAATCAATTCAAAGATGCAATGTTGAATAAACGCTCAACGACGGTACTGTGCTGGTCCTAGGCTAGACCGGACTAGAGACGCGAACCTAGAACACTAATGAGGTCACGGCATAGCACAACTAGCATCAATGAAGGATACTAAGTGATGAGGACATGACTACCTTGGATGAGACCAAAAATATTGCATACATGCATATTTCTCAGGTGATTTCTAGTGCAAACTATTCAATAATATATTTATGTTATCCAGAACAAAAATACTTCACATACTTTTGTGTTTCGTCTAATTGCAGGTGTATGGGACATTTGTACAATCCACATATGAAGATAAGGAGAAAGAGATGTTTACCTGCTGTTCAAAAGTTCTCTCACGTCACTTTTGGCCCAAGAGAAGATAGAGTCCAAGTCTCTCACGTTCGGACTCAGATTCGGACTTCACAGACATACCTGACTCAAAACGTCTATAACTTTTCATACGGACTCCAAATTGGTTGATTCTTTTTTGTTGGAAAATAGATTTCGTGCATTTTCCAACCCAATTGGAATCACCTTAAAATCCGTCCGGAGCGTTGAGTTATAGACGAAACAATCTGATGCTGCAGCAGAATCCGAGTCAAACTACAAGTCCAAAGGTGTTACGTCACCTCCGCTTGGGCCCATTGGCCTTGTACGACCTAGGGTTAGTTTTAGGCTGCCTTGGGACGTCCTCCCACCTCCTTGGCCGCCACCCCTTGCTCCTATATAAGTAGATCCATCTAGTAGCTTTTTGCTGGGGATTTGTTTAGTTAAAAGTTAGCCATTGCAACTTCGTGTACTTCGTTTGTGTCCAACGACCAGACCAAGACCGCTTACGGATCCCCACCATTATCAATACTCATATATATTCGCAATATTCAGATTGCTTTATCATATTCTTGCTTGTTCTTCGATTGCTTGCAGGAATAGACCTTCGTGGTCAGGTTGATCGTGCTCCAGCGTGGTCAATAACCTCTCGGAGTTGGTTTAGCGATTGCTAAGGCGCAACGTCGTGCACGTTTGTAGTCGGATCGTCAAAGTCGCTCCACCAAATCGATAGTTATCACCTCATCGAAGATCGACACACCTCGCCTCTATCAAGTGGTATCAATTTTCAGGTTGCTCGGTGAGAATTTCCAATTATCCCTAGATTAGATTTATTTTCTTACCTATTGTCCAAGAAAAAGCCACAAAAAAAAGTTAGATCTATTCATCCTTTGTCCAAGCCAGTCTGAGCCTTTGTCCTTGATAGAGGCGAGGGTGTCCCGATCTTTCGATGAGGTGATAACTATCGATTTGGTGGAGACGACTTTGACGATCCGACTACAAACGTGCACGACGTTGCGCCTTAGCAATCGCTAAACCAACTCCGAGAGGTTATTGACCACGCTGGAGCACGATCAACCTGACCACAAAGGTCTATTCCTGCAAGCAATCGAAGAACAAGCAAGAATATGATAAAGCAATCTGAATATTGCGAATATATATGAGTATTGATAATGGTGGGGATCCGTAAGCGGTCTTGGTCTGGTCGTTGGACACAAACGAAGTACGGTTGCAATGGCTAACTTTAACTAAACAAATCCCCAGCAAAAAGCTACTAGATGGATCTACTTATATAGGAGCAAGGGTGGCGGCCAAGGAGGTGGGAGGACGTCCCAAGGCAGCCTAAAACTAACCCTAGGTCGTACAAGGCCAATGGGCCCAAGCGGAGGTGACGTAACACCTTTGGACTTGTAGTTTGACTCGGATTCTGCTGCAGCATCAGATTGTTTCGTCTATAACTCAACGCTCCGGACGGATTTTAAGGTGATTCCAATTGGGTTGGAAAATGCACGAAATCTATTTTCCAACAAAAAAGAATCAACCAATTTGGAGTCCGTATGAAAAGTTATAGACGTTTTGAGTCAGGTATGTCTGTGCAGTCCGAATCTGAGTCCGAACGTGAGAGACTTGGACTCTATCTTCTCTTGGGCCAAAAGTGACGTGAGAGAACTTTTTGAACAGCAGGTAAACATCTCTTTCTCCTTATCTTCATATGTGGATTGTACAAATGTCCCATACACCTGCAATTAGACAAAACACAAAAGTATGTGAAGTATTTTTGTTCTGGATAACATAAATATATTATTGAATAGTTTGCACTAGAAATCACCTGAGAAATATGCATGTATGCAATATTTTTGGTCTCATCCAAGGTAGTCATGTCATCATCACTAAGTAGCTCTTGACAGCAAGATATAAGTGAAGATCACAACGGCAGTGAAGATAATGATGAAAAACAACTGCCAAGCAGGACATACAACAACTCTCTCTCCAACTTTCCTCTTGAAAAGTTTGAGCCAATTTTCTGATAAATTCTTTCAAAGAATGCTACTAACTCAAGCTTTCCAATGCAAAAAGAATCACTCAATTCCGAGTTGATATGAGGAGTCAAAGAATTCTAAAACTGGCCTGAAAAATTGGAACAAGCTGTGTTCACGAACTTCAGAGGGCAAAACACCTATTTAGAAGCCGATTTTGAGGTGTCAAATATTGAACTAGCTTCTGCAACTATTTAAATGCGCCTCGTCTCTAGCTTTAATTTGAGTACTCATGAGTCAAAACGGACTTCGTATGAGGAAGATACACCTGTTTTACTGAACAGTCATAAAACAGATTCCAATCCGAATTCAGGTACGAGATTGATTCTAGATAGATCCGGTTTTTTCCTCTCTTTTTTTTCACGCTTTTTTCTTTTCTTCTCTCTCTTTTCTTTTTTTCTTTCCTTTTTCTCTCTTTTTTTCTCTATCTTTTTTTCTCCCACTTTCCAAGACAAACTGGATAAGATGCAGATTGGATCAAAGCGAAGATGTGAATGACCTCAACTATGATTATGACAATGAACAGTCGTGCACGTGATGGAAATTAATGGATGGGATGGTGGACAGCGGAAGGATAATGATGCAGCAGCGGCGTGACTAATGTGAACAGAACTCAAAACTCTAAACGAACTAGACACTAAGACCAGCAACTCGACACGACGATGCAACCGATAATTCAATAATGCAACCAATGAAAAGAAAACTGCAAAGGCTCGGACTGGCTTGGACAAAGGATGAATAGATCTAACTTTTTTGTGGCTTTTTCTTGGACAATAGGTAAGAAAATAAATCTAATCTAGGGATAATTGGAAATTCTCACCGAGCAACCTGAAAACTGATACCACTTGATAGAGGCAAAGGTGTCCCGTCTTTCAATGAGATGTTGGTTTTCGCTTTGGAGGAAGTCGACTTTGACGATCCGACTACTGAACGTCTTGAGGACGTCGCGCCTTAGCAATCGCTAAACCAACTCCGAGAGGTTATTGACCACGCCGAGCACGATCAACGACCACGAGGGTCTGCATTTCCTGCGAGCAAGCGAAGAACAAGCAAGAAACTGAGATTGCAATCTGGATATTGCGAATATAAGATGAAAGCTTTATTGATCAAGGTGGGGTTCTGTGGCGCTTTGTGCGGTCGTTGAACACAAACGAAATGCGGTTGCAGCTATGGCGAACTTTTAATCTAAACAAAACCCAAGGAAAAAGCTACTAGATGGATCTACTTATATAGGAGCAAGGGTGGCGGCCAAGGAGGTGGGAGGACGTCCCAAGGCAGCCTAAAACTAACCCTAGGTCGTACAAGGCCAATGGGCCCAAGCGGAGGTGACGTAACACCTTTGGACTTGTAGTTTGACTCGGATTCTGCTGCAGCATCAGATTGTTTCGTCTATAACTCAACGCTCCAGACGGATTTTAAGGTGATTCCAATTGGGTTGGAAAATGCACGAAATCTATTTTCCAACAAAAAAAGAATCAACCAATTTGGAGTCCGTATGAAAAAGTTATAGACGTTTTGAGTCAGGTATGTCTATGCAGTCCGAATCTGAGTCCAGAACGTGAGAGACTTGGACTCTATCTTCTCTTGGGCCAAAAGTGACGTGAGAGAACTTTTTGAACAGCAGGTAAACATCTCTTTCTCCCTTATCTTCATATGTGGATTGTACAAATGTCCCATACACCTGCAATTAGACATGGCACAAAAGTTTGTGAAGTATTTTTGTCCTGGATAACATAAATATATTATTGAATAGTTTGCACTAGAAATCACCTGAGAAATATGCATGTATGCAATATTTTTGGTCTCATCCAAGGTAGTCATGTCATCATCACTAAGTAGCTCTTGACAGCAAGATATAAGTGAAGATCACAACGGCAGTGAAGATAATGATGAAAACAACGCCAAGCAGGACATACAACAACTCTCTCTCAACTTTCCTCTTGAAAAGTTTGAGCCAATTTTCTGATAAATTCTTTCAAAGAATGCTACTAACTCAAGCTTTCCAATGCAAAAAGAATCACTCAATTCCGAGTTGATATGAGGAGTCAAAGAATTCTAAAACTGGCCTGAAAAATTGGAACAAGCTGTGTTCACGAACTTCAGAGGGCAAAACACCTATTTAGAAGCCGATTTTGAGGTGTCAAATATTGAACTAGCTTCTGCAACTATTTAAATGCGCCTCGTCTCTAGCTTTAATTTGAGTACTCATGAGTCAAAACGGACTTCGTATGAGGAAGATACACCTGTTTTACTGAACAGTCATAAAACAGATTCCAATCCGAATTCAGGTACGAGATTGATTCTAGATAGATCCGGTTTTTTTTCCTCTTTTTTTTCACGCTTTTTTCTTTTTTTCTCTCTCTTTTCTTTTTTCTTTCCTTTTTCTTTTTTTTTCTCTATCTTTTTTTTTCTCCCACTTTCCAAGACAAACTGGATAAGATGCAGATTGGATCAGGCGAAGATGTGAATGACCTCAACTATGATTATGACAATGAACAGTGCGTAGCACGTGATGGAAATTAATGGATGGGATGGTGGACAGCGGAAGGGATAATGATGCAGCAGCGGCGTGACTAATGTGAACAGAACTCGAAACTCTAAACGAACTAGACACTAAGACCAGCAACTCGACACGACGATGCAACCGATAATTCAATAATGCAACCAATGAAAAGAAAACTGCAAAGGCTCAGACTGGCTTGGACAAAGGATGAATAGATCTAACTTTTTTTTGTGGCTTTTTCTTGGACAATAGGTAAGAAAATAAATCTAATCTAGGGATAATTGGAAATTCTCACCGAGCAACCTGAAAACTGATACCACTTGATAGAGGCAAAGGTGTCCCATCTTTCAATGAGATGTTGGTTTTCGCTTTGGAGGAAGTCGACTTTGACGATCCGACTACGAACGTGCGAGGACGTCGCGCCTTAGCAATCGCTAAACCAACTCCGAGAGGTTATTGACCACGCCGGAGCACGATCAACCTGACCACGAGGGTCTGTTTCCTGCGAGCAAACGAAGAACAAGCAAGAAACTGAGATTGCAATCTGGATATTGCGAATATAAGATGAAAGCTTTATTGATCAAGGTGGGGTTCTGTGGCGCCTTTGTGCTGTCGTTGAACACAAACGGCACGCGAAGTTGCAGCTATGGCGAACTTTTAATCTAAACAAAACCCAAGGAAAAAGCTACTAGATGGATCTACTTATATAGGAGCAAGGGGTGGCGGCCAAGGAGGTGGGAGGACGTCCCAAGGCAGCCTAAAACTAACCCTAGGTCGTACAAGGCCAATGGGCCCAAGCGGAGGTGACGTAACACCTTTGGACTTGTAGTTTGACTCGGATTCTGCTGCAGCATCAGATTGTTTCGTCTATAACTCAACGCTCCAGACGGATTTTAAGGTGATTCCAATTGGGTTGGAAAATGCACGAAATCTATTTTCCAACAAAAAAAGAATCAACCAATTTGGAGTCCGTATGAAAAAGTTATAGACGTTTTGAGTCAGGTATGTCTGTGCAGTCCGAATCTGAGTCCAGAACGTGAGAGACTTGGACTCTATCTTCTCTTGGGCCAAAAGTGACGTGAGAGAACTTTTTGAACAGCAGGTAAACATCTCTTTCTCCCTTATCTTCATATGTGGATTGTACAAATGTCCCATACACCTGCAATTAGACATGGCACAAAAGTTTGTGAAGTATTTTTGTCCTGGATAACATAAATATATTATTGAATAGTTTGCACTAGAAATCACCTGAGAAATATGCATGTATGCAATATTTTTGGTCTCATCCAAGGTAGTCATGTCCTCATCAGAAACCTATCCTTACGCAAATGTAACCAAACAAGATCTCCAGGTGCAAAGACAACATGTTTGCTATGCTTATCTCCAACAAGTTTATATTTAGCATTCATACGCTCAATGTTTTCCTTAGTTATCTCATGCATTTTTAAAATCAATTCAGCACGTTCTTTAGCATCAAAATTAACCTTCTCCGAAGATGGAAGAGGCAACAAATCAATAGGTGCACGAGGTAGGAAGCCATACACAATTTCAAAAGGGCACATCTTAGTAGTAGAATGCAATGAACGATTATAAGCAAATTCAATGTGAGGAAAGCATTCTTCCCACATTTTCTTATTATTCTTCAAAACAGCCCTAAGCATAGTAGATGATGAGGACATCAATACCATTGTTACACCCACAGCCCCTACTGCTACATATACTGGACCAATTACTAGAGCTCGCGCACGCCAATTAAATTATCAGGTACTTTCGTTTCTTGGTAATGATTCTAATGTTCATGAGAATATGATGCTGCCTAAATTGGATACATTTGTTTTGCTTACAAATGAAGGACCTAGCTTGGAGAAGGATGGACATTGGAGCAAGAACAAGCATGGAGATAATGCCATGCACAAGGGGAACAAGAACGGAGTTACAAGTGATGATTTCAGGACTTTGAAGCCACCATAATGGGTGCATGAAGCCTTGGACGAAATATACAAGATGCTACTTCATAAATGTCGTCCGAGGCTATTCTAGGTGCTCGTCACCTTATTAGTGGGCCAGGCCCATGTAATTTCGAAATACTTAAGTATAGGCTGTTTTAGAGTCCGTATGTGTGGGAAACAAGAGTTAGGGTTGATTTGGACCCTCCACCAAGGGCCACGAAATTCCCCTCTTCCTCCATATATACAGCCCTTAGGGCACCGTTTAGACCTTGGGTTTTGTTTAGATTAAAAGTTCGCAATAGCTGCAACTTCGTGCCGTTTGTGTTCAACGACCGCACAAAGGCGCCACGTAACCCCACCTTGATCAATAAAGCTTTCATCTTATATTCGCAATATCCAGAATTGCAATCTCAGTTTCTTGCTTGTTCTTCGTTTGCTTGCGGAAATGCACCCTCGTGGTCGTTGATCGTGCTCGGCGTGGTCAATAACCTCTCGGAGTTGGTTTAGCGATTGCTAAGGCGCGACGTCCTCGCACGTTCGTAGTCGGATCGTCAAAGTCGACTTCCTCCAAAGCGAAAACCAACATCTCATCGAAAGACGGGACACCTTTGCCTCTATCAAGTGGTATCAGAGCCCGGTTGCTCGGTGAGATTTTACAGTTTTCCGTAGTTTAGATCGAGTCTGTTCTTCATACCTATAGTCCACGAAAAAGCCACAAAAAAAAATTAGGGTTAGTTCATCATATCCGAACCAATCTGAGCCTTTGCATAATCTTTTTAGGGTTTTGCTTTGTTGAATTTGCAGGTACATCGTCGTGTCGAGTTGCTGGTCTTAGAGTTTAGTCTTTTAGAGTTTCGAGTTCTGGTCATAAGTTGTCACGCCGCCGCCGCACCATCATCATCGCCTTGCCATCTTCCACCATTGCTTATCCGCCACCGCTCTGAATCCATATCCATATACCACCACCGCTGCCATATATCCACCACCAATCCGAGTTCTTCTCATATTAGCTTTGTTTTCGAGATCCATCTAGTTTCCGATTCGTGTTTCCTTGCCTGCGTAGGTTTCGGAAAAAAAAAGTCTGGAAACCACCCTCCGTTTAGGCCCAAAATTTTCCAAAAACGCACTTGTCAAAAAATTTTCTAGCTATCCTATTTTTAGGTGTTTCTAAGCGTATTGAGACAGTCGCCGTTATAGAAAGTTTTTTTTTGGTCGAAAAAAATTTCGTGCCCATCCTGTCAGTTTGACCTGGGAAGAGTTTTGAGACACTCGCCATTATAGTGATTTTTCGCAAAAAAAAAAAAGCAGCGCAAAAAAAAAAGCAGCGCAAAAAAAAAAGCGAAAAAAAATTTCCAGAGTGTGCTTTTCCGTTGTTTCCGTGCAGCGCCGCGATTTTGTTAGTGTACTAGGCTCGCGTCTCTAGCACGGTCTAGCCTAGGACCAGACAGACAAGATCAAATCGTTGAGCGTTTATTCAACTTTGCATCTCTGAATTGATTATTGCTGACCCTTTTGCTACCATATTATAAGCCTTCCCAGCTCCACATACATCTACATCGTCGTTTGACTCTCCCCGTAATCGCTCTATCCAAGCTTTGAGAGTTTTGACTACATCGGTTGCCGATCACCGCTTCTTTGGGTAAGAACTGGTAAGAATTTGAGATTTGCTTGACGGATTTGTGATCGTCCACCACACCACCACCACCACTTCCTAGTAGTCTGTCAATCATATTCTTGTGTGTTTCTATTGTGCTAACCATGGCAGGATCACAAGCCGACGTGACTGACTGGGAGAACATGACAAACAAAGCGCTACATGATAAGTTTCAACAAATGATGAGTGGGCAGGTGGAAGATGTGCTAAATAGATTTGAAGAGGCCATGGAGAAGATAGATGGCATTGAGAAGGCGTTCGAAACAAAGCTCGATAACAAGTTTAATGAATTGCTCGTGCGTCTACCACCACCACCACCGGCGGCACCTAACGCACCTCTACTACAACAACAAGGACTACCTCCACATCGCGAAACAGCCCTCCGCCGAGCTTCCCGTGTCCCTCTTCAGCCTGGCCAAGCTGCTTTGGTGCTTTTGTTGATACTTCTGTGGCTCCTGCTGCTGCGGTGGGGGAGGATGATTATGTGAGAGATTACGAGGATGAGGTTGATCAACATCACGTGCAACCACCAGCACCACAACCACCAGGTCGTCCACATGCAAATAATGGCAATGTTCGGGCTCCCCTTCAGGTACGAGATCATGACCATCTCCCTAAACTGAAATTGAATATTCCACCATTTGAGGGTAGATATGTTCCTGATATATATCTTACTTGGGAGTTAGAAACTGAACAACGATTTACATGTTTACAATATCCTGAGGAGAGACGTGTTCCTGCTGCCATTTGTGCTTTCACTAGCTTTGCATGTGTTTGGTGGTCTGAACATTGTAGATTATATCCTGTTCCAGCTACTTGGGCTGCTTTGAAAACTGCTATGCGTACTCGTTGGGTTCCACCATATTATCAACGTGAATTACTTCAAAAATTGCAGCGCTTAAGACAAGGAAAAATTCGTAGAAGAATATTATCAGGAATTACAAACTGGCTTGATTAGATGTGGTATTGTTGAGGAGAATGAAGCTATGCTTGCACGTTTTACGGGTGGATTAAATAGAGATTCAGACCATTCTAGACTACAAGGATTATAATAATATCACTCGATTATTCCATCTTGCTTGTAAAGCTGAGCGTGAAGTGCAGGATCGGCAGGGCCTTGGCGCGACTAACTTTTCTGCAGTCGACCTTCATCATGGACACCACGTGCATCACCTACTTACGCACGTTCTACTACACGGCACCTCCGTCGGCTGCCACCTCCAACCGTGATACAAGAAAGCAGGCACAACCACCACTATCGCCAAGAGTACACCTGCTGGGCCTACACAGAGCTCTTCTTCTTCCATGGCGTCAACAGGGCACACAAGTGATATTATTTGTCGTCGTTGTAAGGGAAGAGGACATTTTATGAGAGAATGCCAATGTCGCGTGTGATGATTGCTCTTGAGGATGGTGGGTATGAGTCTGCTAGTGACTATGATGAAGAGACTTTGGCTCTTATTACACATGAAGAACACGGTGGAGATGATTCCGATCCTGAGACGCAATACATGGCTGCTGAAGATCTTGACAGGTATGAATGTTTAGTTGCTCAACGTGTTTTGAGTGTGCAGGTTACACAAGCTGAGCAAAATCAGAGGCATAACTTGTTCCATACAAAGGAGTTGTGAAGGAACGTTCTATTCGCGTCATCATAGATGGAGGGAGCTGCAACAACTTGGCTAGCATGGATATGGTGGAGAAGCTTTCTCTCACCACAAGACCACATCCACATCCTTACTACATCCAATGGTTCAACAACAGCGGCAAGGTTAAGGTAACACGTACTGTTCATGTGTATTTTAGTATCTCTACATATGCTGATTATGTTGATTGTGATGTGGTACCTATGCAAGCATGTTCCTTATTACTTGGTAGACCATGGCAATTTGATAAAACTTCTGTACACCATGGTAGAAACAATCAGTATACTCTTGTTCACAAGGATAAAAATATTACTTTGCTTCCTATGACTCCTGATTCCATTTTGAAAGATGATATTAATAGAGCTAATAAAGCAAAACAGGAGAAAAATAAGAGTGAAAATCAGATTGTGGCAAAAGAATTTGAGCAACAAATGAAGCCTAATAATAAACCATCTAATGTTGCTTCTGAAATTAAACTGAAAAGTGCATGTTTATTTGCCACCAAATCTGATATTGATGAGCTAGATTCTAGCAAATCTGTTTGCTATGCTTTTGTGTGCAAAGAGGCATTATTTTCATTCGAGGACGTGCCTTCCTCTTTGCCCCTCTTTGTCACTAACATTTTGCGGGAGTTCACGACGTCTTCCCACAAGGCGTGCCACCGGATTACCACCTATTCGCGGGATTGAGCATCAAATTGACTTAATTCCCGGTGCATCGCTACCCAACCGCGCACCATACCGTACCAATCCAGAGGAGACGAAGGAGATTATCGTCAAGTCACAGGAGCTGCTCGACAAAGGTTATATCGCGAATCTCTTAGTCCTTGTGCTGCTCCTATTATACTAGTGCCTAAAAAGGATGGTACGTCACGTATGTGTGTTGATTGTAGAGGCATTAATAATATTACTATTCGTTATCGTCATCCTATTCCTAGGCTAGATGATATGCTTGATGAATTGAGTGGCTCTACAATATTCTCCAAAGTTGATTTTTGTAGTGGATACCATCAAATTCGTATGAAATTGGGTGATGAATGGAAAACAGCATTTAAAACTAAGTTTGGATTATATGAGTGGTTAGTCATGCCTTTTGGGTTAACTAATGCACCTAGTACTTTCATGAGATTAATGAACGAAGTTTTACGTGCTTTCATTGGACGATTTGTGGTAGTTTACTTTGATGATATACTGATTTATAGCAAATCTTTGGAAGAACATTTGGAACATTTACGTGCTGTTTTTAATGCTCTACGTGATGCACGTTTGTTTGGTAACCTTGGGAAGTGCACCTTTTGCACCAACCGAGTATCTTTTCTTGGCTATGTTTGATGCGGAGCATCCCACGTTCATCCCCATGTACACTCCATCTACTCTCCAAGCCCCAAGGATACATAAGATGAGACCTCGACTTTGCGCCATTGGACCTAAGGTGAACTCGCTCCTTTCCGAATCTTCCCTTTCCGCATGTAAGACATGGATGCTACTTCAAGAGCGGACCTTGTGCATACTCAGGTACACCCGAGGAGACCATGGAGAGCCCTAGGACCAAGGCCAAGCGTCTTGTGAGCGAAGGAAGGAGAAGGAGAAAGAAGACCAGGCGGCGGTACTACCGCCAACACCAAGCGGTACTACCGCTAAAGGCCCCAGCGGCACTACCACCGAACTTCCGCTCTCTGCCGCTCAACCCGACAAACTCCTGTGCTCGGCGACCGGATCCGTACTACCGCCCGGTCCAAGCGGCACTACCGCTTACTGCGGTACTACCGCCCTCCCAAGCGGTACTACCGCTCTGCTTTGTCTTGCAACCCATGACCTTTGGCCTTGTATCCCCTCTCACTTACCCCTTCGTGGCTTAGACTATAAATAGACCACCTCCCCTCCTTTCTAGGGTTAGCTTAGGTTTAGCTCATGTTTGTGTGAGAGCCTTTGCTCATCCACTTGGCTACTTCTCCTCGGACTCAGGACCTCTTGGAGAAGATCCCCAAGCGGATTCAAGACCCCCTTCTAGGGTGGACCCCATCAAGACCTCCTCTCGGAGAAGAACAGCTACCGTTTGTATCGTCCTTTGTTGACCTTGAATCATGTATCTCCCTTTGTGTTCATCGATCTAGCATTTGTGTGACCGATTCCTTGTTGGTTGAGTGTTTTCCCTCGTTCCTCCCCGTGATTTCCTCGTGTTCTTCCGCTCGTTCTTCGTGATTCCCCCGTAGGATCCGCTCCAACGTGAAAGATCGTCCACGTAGGGTTCCGCCCTACATCATCTATGGTATCATGAGCCACGTTGATCACGTTTTTGGAGCCCCTACCCCTCCTTTTCTAGCTTGATTTTGTTGATTTCGTCCTAAATCCGAAAATCCCCACCAAAAATAGCCCCAATTTTTTTTGTGATTTGTTAGTTTTGATGATATTTTGTTGATTTTGATCCATGGATGCTTGGTTTCAAGTGGATCTAGCATTCCCCCAAGTTTCCCCATCTTTCCTCCACAAAATCTCTCCAATTTTGACCCTGAAATCATCCATTTCCGCCCCAAAATCGCCCCTACCCGGATTTGCGAAAAATCCCGACAGCGGTACTACCGCCCTTCCAAGCGGTACTACCGCTTAGCACCTCAAGCGGTACTACCGCCCTTCCAAGCGGCACTACCGCCTCCCGAGCCAGATTTTGAAAAAAAACCCGACTCGGCGGTACTACCGCCCGTTCAAGCGGTACTACAACTTCTGAGCGTACTACCGCCTCCCAAGCGGTACTACCGCCCTACCCAGTTTCAGCTTTCCGAGTTTCACCGTTTTGCCCATAACTAATTCATCCGAGTCCGATTTTGGCGTTCTTTAGCTCGTTTTGAAGCTATTGACATCCCCTTCCCATAAAATACTACCATCACCATTTGACTCCATCAAATTTTGTGAACTTTGGCATCTTTGCCTAGGGCTTTCGCCACATCCTCCGCATAACCACCACTGACTTCCGCAACCTAACCAATTTGTTCCCCATAGCATTAGTGGTTGCTTGAGTAGTGATTCGAGTCTCCTAAGGTGTTTCGGCTACTTAGGGACGATTGCTTCTTCATCAACCACCACCACCACTTCCACATAACCTTGCCCACCATACACTTCCGACAACCCAACTTAACCCAATAGTTGATTGAGCTTTTTCGAGTTGTGGCTTGTGTCTCCTAAGGTGTTTCGGCTACTTAGGGACGGCAACTTCAACTCCGACACGTGTATAGCCCATCATTCCACTTCCGCATTGCCAAGTGCAAACCACCACCGCATTCCCGCTACCACCATTTTGACATTTGGCGTTTGAGATTTTGAGTTCGCGGTTTTCCGTTTCCTAAGGTGTTTGACTACTTAGGGACGAGTCTCCATCATCTTGGTATCTACATCAAGAACACCGCTACTCATCATCGCCGGACGGTAACCTCCATATCATCTTGGTATCGTGGTATCCCTCCATTGTATATTCCCCTTACCATTGCATTGTTAACCCCTAGCCTTACTTTTGCGTTACTTGCCTATCGAGACTAGCCATTTGAGTATTGCCGGCAACCTTACTTGTGCACATTAGTGATCTACACCATCCATTGCATACATACCATATCATATTGGTATCATATCATCCATTGTGTCTCAAGTTTGTTCCCGTATATACACAATTGCTATCTTGGTTTGTGCATTGTGCAAAATTGGCCATACAAAAAAGAAGAAGAAATAAAGCTTTTAAGCAAAAGAAAGAGAGCAAAGAGCTTGTAAGCAAGTGCCATAGCATCATACCACATTGCATATAAGATTGTCATATCCGATCATCTTGGATCATCTTGAGAGAAACACCGGGAACCATACATACATATCATACTTGGGATAGAAGTTTATCCATTTTGCATCTTATAGGTTGTGCACAAGTGTCGTATCCGCCTATCGAGCAATCGTGCTAGCGTCTCTCTTGATGATAGAGGCAAAGGTGTCCCGTCTTTCGATGAGATGTGGTTTTCGCTTTGGAGGAAGTCGACTTTGACGATCCGACTACGAACGTGCGAGGACGTCGCGCCTTAGCAATCGCTAAACCAACTCCGAGAGTTTATTGACCACGCCGAAACACGATCAACGACCACGAGGGTCTGTTTCCTGCGAGCAAGCGAAGAACAAGCAAGAAACTGAGATTGCAATCTGGATATTTGCGAATATAAGATGAAAGCTTTATTGATCAAGGTGAGGTTCTGTGGCGCCTTTATGTCAGGTCGTTGAACACAAACGAAATGCTGCGAAGTTGCAGCTATGGCGAACTTTTACTCTAAACAAAACCCAAAGTCTAAGCGACGCCTAAGGGCTGTATATATGGAGGAAGAGGAGGAATTTCGTGGCCCTTGAGGGAGGGGTGCAAACCAACCCTAACTCTTGTTTCCCCACATACGGACTCTAAAACAGCCTATACTTAAGTATTTCGAAATTACATGGGCCTGGCCCAATAATAAGGTGACGCAGCACCTAGAATAGCCTATGGACGAATATTATGAAGTGGCATCTTGTATATTTCGTCCAAGGCCTCATGCACTCATTAGGGTGGCTTCAAAGTCCTGGAATCATCACTTGTAACTCCGTTCTTGTTCCCCTTGCATGCCAACATCTCCATGCTTGAACTTGCTCCAAGGTTCATCTTTCTTGTCCATGGTAGGCCCTTCATTTGTAAGCAAAACAAATGTATCCAATTTAGGCAGCATCATATTCTCATGAACATTGGAAACGTTACCAAGAAACGAAAGTACCTGATAATTCAATTGGCGTGCGCGAGCTCTAGTAATTGGTCCAGTATGTATAGCAGCAGGGGCTGTGGGTGTAACAATGGTATTGATGTCCTCATCACTTAGCTATGTTGTTACTCCACAGGGAATTGAAGTTGATAAAGCCAAGATTGAAGCTATTGAGAGTTGGCCGCAGCCCAAAACGGTCACACAAGTGAGTAGTTTTCTTGGACTCGCTGGTTTGTATAGGCGTTTTGTGAGAGACTTTAGCACCATTGCTGCACCTCTCAATGAGCTTACAAAGAAGGATGTGCCTTTTGTTTGGGGTACCGCACAGGAAGAAGCCTTCACGGTATTGAAAGATAAGTTGACACATGCTCCTTTACTCCAACTTCCTGACTTTAATAAGACTTTTGAGCTTGAATGTGATGCTAGTGGAATTGGATTAGGAGGTGTGTTATTACAAGATGGCAAACCTGTTGCATACTTTTCTGAAAAATTGAGTGGGCCTAGTCTGAACTATTCTACTTATGACAAAGAATTATATGCTTTTGTTCGGACTTTAGAGACATGGCAACATTATTTATGGCCCAAAGAATTTGTTATACATTCTGATCATGAATCTTTGAAACATATTAAAAGTCAAGCTAAACTGAATCGTAGACATGCTAAATGGGTTGAATTCATTGAGACTTTCCTTATGTCATTAAACACAAGAAGGGTAAAGAAAATGTTATTCTGATGCTTTGTCTCGTCGCTATACTATGCTTTCCCAACTTGACTTCAAAATATTTGGTTTGGAGACCATCAAAGATCAATATGTGCATGATGCTGATTTTAAAGATGTAATGCAGAATTGTAAAGAAGGAAGAACATGGAATAAGTTCGTTATTAATGATGGTTTTGTGTTCCGTGCTAACAAGCTATGCATTCCTGCTAGCTCTGTTCGTCTTTTGTTGTTGCAGGAGGCGCATGGAGGAGGATTAATGGGACACTTTGGCGTCAAGAAGACGGAGGATATACTTGCTACACATTTCTTTTGGCCAAAGATGAGGCGGGATGTTGAGCGTTTTGTTGCTCGCTGCACTACATGTCAAAAAGCTAAGTCACGACTCAATCCTCATGGTTTATATATGCCTTTGCTGTGCCTAGTGTTCCTTGGGAGGATATATCTATGGACTTTGTTTTAGGTTTACCTCGAACAAAGAAGGGAGGATAACATATTTGTTGTCGTGGATAGATTCTCGAAAATGGCACACTTTATACCATGTCATAAAAGCGATGATCTTGTTAATGTTGCTGATTTGTTCTTTCGTGAAATTATTAAACTTGCATGGTGTGCCAAATACTATTGTTTCAGATCGTGATACTAAATTTCTTAGCCACTTTTGGAGATGTTTATGGGCTAAGTTGGGGATTAAACTGCTTTTTAGTACTACTTGTCACCCCAAACTGATGGACAAACTGAAGTAGTCAATAGAACATTGTCTACTATGCTTAGGGCTGTTTTGAAGAATAATAAGAAAATGTGGGAAGAATGCTTGCCTCATATTGAATTTGCTTATAATCGTTCATTGCATTCTACTACTAAGATGTGCCCTTTGAAATTGTGTATGGCTTCCTACCTCGTGCACCTATTGATTTGTTGCCTCTTCCATCTTGGAGAAGGTTAATTTTGATGCTAAAGAACGTGCTGAATTGATTTTAAAATGCATGAGATAACTAAGGAAAACATTGAGCGTATGAATGCTAAATATAAACTTGCTGGAAATAAGGGTAGAAAACATGTTGTCTTTGCACCGGAGATCTTGTTTGGTTACATTTGCGTGAGGATAGGTTTCCTAATTTGCGCAAATAAAAGCTAATGCCACGTCTTGATGGTCCATTTAAGGTGTTAGAGAAAATAAATGATAATGCATATAGACTTGAGCTGCTGCAGATTTTGGGGTTAGTCCCACTTTTAACATTGCAGATTTGAAGCCTTATTTGGGTGAGGAAGATGAGCTTCCGTCGAGGACGACTTCATTTCAAGAAGGGAGGATGATGAGGACATCAATACCATTGTTACACCCACAGCCCCTCTGCTACATATCTTGGACCAATTACTAGAGCTCACATGACGCCAATTAAATTATCAGGTACTTTCGTTTCTTGGTAATGATTCTAATGTTCATGAGAATATGATGCTTCCTAAATTGGATACATTTGTTTTGCTTACAAATGAAGGCCCTAGCTTGGAGAAGGATGGAGATTGGAGCAAGAACAAGCATGGAGATAATGCCATGCGCAAGGGCAACAAGAACGGAGTTACAAGTGATGATTTCAGGACTTTGAAGCCACCATAAGGAGTGCATGAAGCCTTGGACGAAATATACAAGATGCCACTTCATAAATTTCGTCTAGAGGCTATTCTAGGTGCTGCGTCACCTTATTATTGGGCCAGGCCCATGTATTTTCGAAATACTTAAGTATAGGTTGTTTTTAGAGTCCGTATGTGTGGGGAAACAAGAGATAGGGTTGATTTCGGACCCCTCCACCAAGGGCCACGAAATTCCCCCCTCTTCCTCCATATATACAGCCCTTAGGGCACCGTTTAGACCTTGGGTTTTGTTTAGATTAAAAGTTCGCCATAGCTGCAACTTCCAGCGTGCCGTTTGTGTTCAACGACCGCACAAAGCGTCCACAGAACCCCACCTTGATCAATAAAGCTTTCATCTTATATTCGCAATATCCAGATTGCAATCTCAGTTTCTTGCTTGTTCTTCGTTTGCTCGCAGGAAACAGACCCTCGTGGTCAGTTGATCGTGCTCGGCGTGGTCAATAACCTCTCGAAGTTGGTTTAGCGATTGCTAAGGCGCGGCGTCCTCAAGACGTTAAGAGTCGGATCGTCAAAGTCGACTTCCTCCAAAGCGAAAACCAACATCTCATCGAAAGACGGGACACCTTTGCCTCTATCAACCAAAGACAATCGTCTCCGATCGTGACGTCAAGTTCTTGAATTACTTTTGGAAGACCCTATGCGCCAAGCTCGGAATCAAGCTCTTGTTCTCATCCGCATACCATCCTCAAACCGACGGCCAAACAGAGGTGACGAACCGCACACTCTCCACTCTACTTCGCGTCTTGATCAAGAAGAACATCAAGGAGTGGGAGGCATGTCTACCCATCGCCGAGTACGCCTACAATCGCGCAAGACACTCGACGACCGGCAAGTCCCCCTTCGAGTTCGTCTATGGCTTCAACCCGTTGTCACCATTGGACATTCTACCACTTCCTCTACAAGAGCGCATCAACATGGATGCGAGTGCACGGGCAAGCTACATCAAGAAGATGCATGAGGATACAAGGCACACAATCGAGCGCCAAGTACAACGACTAGCGACCAAGCTCAACGTCAACAACTAACCCATGGTCTTCAACATTGGTGATCTCGCAAGGACCGCTTCCCCAACGAACGCAAGTCCAAACTTCTCCCTCGAGCCGATGGACCTTTGAAGGTGCTGATGAGGACATCAATACCATTGTTACACCCACAGCCCCTACTGCTATACATACTGGACCAATTACTAGAGCTCGCGCACGCCAATTGAATTATCAGGTACTTTCGTTTCTTGGTAACGATTCCAATGTTCATGAGAATATGATGCTGCCTAAATTGGATACATTTGTTTTGCTTACAAATGAAGGACCTACCATGGACAAGAAAGATGAACCTTGGAGCAAGTTCAAGCATGGAGATGTTGGCATGCGCAAGGAGAACAAGAACGGAGTTACAAGTGATGATTCCAGGACTTTGAAGCCACCCTAATGAGTGCATGAGGCCTTGGACGAAATATACAAGATGCCACTTCATAATATTCGTCCATAGGCTATTCTAGGTGCTGCGTCACCTTATTATTGGGCCAGGCCCATGTAATTTCGAAATACTTAAGTATAGGCTGTTTTTAGAGTCCGTATGTGTGGGGAACAAGAGTTAGGGTTGATTTGGACCCCTCCACCAAGGGCCACGAAATTCCCCCTCTTCCTCCATATATACAGCCCTTAGGGCACCGTTTAGACCTTGGGTTTTGTTTAGATTAAAAGTTCGCCATAGCTGCAACTTCGCGTGCCGTTTTGTGTTCAACGACCGGACAAAGGCGTCCACAGAACCCCACCTTGATCAATAAAGCTTTCATCTTATATTCGCAATATCCAGATTGCAATCTCAGTTTCTTGCTTGTTCTTCGTTTGCTCGCAGGAAATGACCCTCGTGGTCAGGTTGATCGTGTGCTCGGCGTGGTCAATAACCTCTCGGAGTTGGTTTAGCGATTGCTAAGGCGCGACGTTATCATGACGTTAAGTAGTCGGATCGTCAAAGTCGACTTCCTCCAAAGCGAAAACCCACATCTCATCGAAAGACGGGACACCTTTGCCTCTATCAGGTGCTAGCACGCTACAACGACAACACCTACCAGATCGACCTACCACGAGACAAGTACAATGTGAGCGACATCTTCAAAGTCAAAGACCTCGCGCCATACCATGGTGATGAAGATTTTGATCCGAGGTCGGATCTCTCCCAAGGGGGGGGGGGGATGATGCGGAGCATCCTTCGCTCATCCCCATGGACGCACCTACATCTTCCTCAACACAACTTGGACCCATGACTCGAGCTCGAGCTAAGGCTATCGAAGATAAGGTGAACTCGCTCCTCTCCGAACTTCCTCTCTCTACTCACGAGACTTGGCTACTACCTCATATGGACACTCTGTGTGTGATCAGGTACCTGAAGGAGAGCCACGGGACAGCTATACCCAATGGCCAAGGTGGCAAGGACGCCAAGCATGGACATCAAGAAGAAGGGCCGATGAGGACATCCCTACTCTTTACCATCATTTTCAAATAAAGATGATGATGTAGGGTTGAACCCTATGTGGACGATCTTTCACGTTTGGAGAGAATCCCTACGAGGAACACGAAGAACACGCGGAAGCACAAAGGGGAACACGGAGGAAACGAGAGAGACATCACTCAACCAACAATGAATCAATCACACAAGTGCTAGATCACCGAACACAAAGAGATACATATGATCCACAATCAACAAAGGTAAGGATACATGAGTAGCCGTTCTTCTCCGAGAGGAGGTCTTGATGGGGTCCACCCTAGAAGGGGGTCTTGAATCCGCTTGGGGGATCTTCTCCGTAGAGGTCCTGAGCTCCGAGGAGAAGTAACCAAGTGGATGAGCAAGGCTCTCACACAAACATGAGCTAAACCAAAGCTAACCCTAGAAAGTTGGGGAAGAAGGAGTATATATAGTCTAGGGGCGAGGGGTACAAGGGCTGCGCCCAAGCGGTCAACACACAGTGTCGGACGTCTGAAGGCGTCTTGACGTCCGGAGGCTCGGGACGGTCCGGACGTCCGGACGGGCTCGGCGTCCGTAGAATCAGTTCATCAGGGCGCGTCAGACGTCCGGAGAGGGTCGGTCGTCGGAGCTTAAATCCACGGTCCGGACGTCCGGAAGTTGTCGGTTGTCCGTAGATTCGGTTCGGGCGTCGTCGGTCGGACGTCCGGAGGCTTCGTCGTCCGTAGTTTTGGTTCGGGTGGCAAAGTGCCGAGACGTCCGGAGAGTCCGATCGTCCGGGTCTGGGACTTCGTCGGACGTCCGGAGGCGCGTCGGACGTCCGGTGCCTGTGCCTTCAGCATCTCTTCTTCTTCTTCAATATGCTTGGAATCCTCGCCGTCTTGGCTCTCGCAAGTAGTTGATCCTTGGCTCACCTCCCTGCACTGATTACACATAGAGTCTCCGAATGAGGTAGTAGCCATGTCTCGTGAGTAGGAAGAGGAGTTCGCAAAGAGCGAATTCACCTTATCTTTGATAGCCTTAGCTCGGGCTCTTGTCATGGGT
>JAHIAM010006594.1:0-24007 GCA_021605205.1 Aegilops longissima | reverse complement strand
TTGGAGGGTCCGAATTGTTCTTTGCGATGCCCCTCTCGCTACATGCCACTGCCTGCGGGAACCCGTAATCGGGATCACCCCACCATCTTGCTCAACTCGCCACGCCCACTTTCTTTTGCACCGTATCTCCGTGAGCTACCGAACCGATATGTTGCCGCGGCACCATTTTCGGATTCGCTGCGGGCACCCCTTTCTTCCCACACGGTGACACAATGCTTCATAATGCTCTTGTCAGCATTTTCATAAATTGCATATAAACTTGTATATGTCATCCAGATCATGATAACAACATTTAAATGTTTAAATTGTTGTTTGCATTAATTTGCTTAAATGCCATGCTAAAATGATTTATTTCATAACTAAATAACCGTAGTTCCATTTTAAATAAATTATATATGTAAATGGGGTAGAAAATGCCTAGTTTAACATGGTAGCATTACTTTGCATGTTTAACAACATTAAAATTGTGTTCAGGGCAGATCTGTTCCAAATTCGAAATATGCATATGAGGATTTTTCCGAATTGTTGTTGTTGTTTCCGGCCTCATTTAATCTTGCCTAAATAGTTAGTTTACTTATGCTTCACCTCTTGCCATGTTTAATAACATTTAATATTGTTGAGTACCTAACCAAGAGTGAACTAAATAATGTTGTGAAGTTTCGTCAATATGCAATTGCTGTATATTGAGCTCCACTTAATGTGTAGGATTGTTTGTGCATATTGCCATGCCATGCCTCATTAAACCGGACATGCATCATACTTGTTTGTGCATCATGACATGTTTATGTGATGGTTGTTTACTATGTTGTTTGCTTCTTTCCGGTTGCTTCTCTCGTTAGCTTCTTGCTTGCTCCGGAGTTGTGAGGATTCTGCTCGATCGTCTCCGCTTGTCTTCTTCATGGACTCGCTCTTCTCCCTTGCGGGATTTCAGGCAAGATGACCATACCTCGAAATCACTTCTATCTTTTGCTTGCTAGATGCTCGCTTCTTTTGCTATGCCTATGCTACGATGCCTACCACTTGCTATATCATGCCTCCCATATTGCCATGTCAAGCCCCTAACTATTCTTTCCTAGCAAACCGTTGTTTGGCTATGTTACCGCTTTGCTCAGCCCTCTTATAGCGTTGTTAGCTGCAGAAGATGAAGTTTGTTCCTTGTTGAACATGGAGATGTTGTTCCTTGTTGGAACATGTTTACTTGTTGGGATATCACAATATATCTTATTTAATTAATGCATCTATATACTTGGTAAAGGGTGGAAGGCTCCGGCCTTATGCCCTGGTGTTTTGTTCCACTCTTCGTTTCTTAGTTTCCGCCATACCGTGTTATGTTCCTGGATTTTGCGCCCTAACGTGGTCGGGTGATTTATGGGACCCCTTGACAGTTCGCTTTGAATAAGACTTCTTCCAGAAGAAGGCCCAACATTGGTTTTACCATTTGCCTCACCTATTGTTGGGGAACGAGCAGAAATTCAAACTTTTCCTACGTGTCACCAAGATCTATCTATGGAGAAACTAGCACCCAGGGAAGGAGAGTGCATCTACATACCCTTGTAGATCATTGCTGGAAGCTGCTCAAGTGAATTGGTCAAGGAGTCGATTCGTCCGGATTCAGATCACCGGCGATCAAGTGTCAACGCACGGCACCTCCGCTGCTCAACACACGCACAGCTCCGTGACGCCTCCCACGCCTTGATCCAGCAAGGAGAGAGGGAGAGGTTGAGGAAGACTGCATCCAGCAGCAGCACAACGGAGTGCAGGGTGGTGGAGGAGCGTGGCATCCAGCAGGGCTTCAAGCACCAAGGAGAGGAGGAGGAGGAGAGGCATGCACCAAGAGGGAGAGGTTCTCGTGTTGGGCAGCCCAAACCTCAAGTATATAGGGGAAAGCAGCCCCTTTAGGTTTCCCACCCCAAGGGTGCGCCAGCCCTAGATGGGACTTGGGGCGGTTAAGAGGGGGAGGAGTGCCTCCCAAGTCAAGTGAGGCCCTCCCCTAGGGTTTCCCTCTTCATGCAAGATGGGCCTTGGGGGCTGGGTCTCCTGGCCCATTATGGCTAGGGCGCTCACAGCCCATGCTAC
This sequence comes from Aegilops longissima, assembly GCA_021605205.1. Taxonomy (NCBI): domain Eukaryota; kingdom Viridiplantae; phylum Streptophyta; class Magnoliopsida; order Poales; family Poaceae; genus Aegilops; species Aegilops longissima. Next base: position 21,931 of record JAHIAM010006594.1, on the reverse strand, counting down.
TGTATTGACGTAGGAACACCCCTGACCCTCCGAATCCTCCGAACCTTCCGAAGCTTCTCTGCATACAATACCGAAAAACCCAACTTTTTCCTAACCCAACAACAACTTTCCATATATAAATCTTTACCTCCGACCATTCCGAACTCCTCGTGACGTCCGGGATCTCATCCGACTCCAACAACATTCGTAACCACATACAAACTTCCTTTATAACCCTAGCGGCCATCGGTGTGTAGACCCTACGGTTCGGGAATCATGCGTATATGACCGAGACGTTTCTCCGTCAATAACCAACAGCGGATCTGGATACCCATGTTGGCCCTACATGTTCCACGATGATCTCATCGGATGAACCACGATGTCAAGGACTCAATCGATCCCGTGATACAATTCCCTTTGTCTAGCGGTATTGTACTTGCCCGAGATTCGATCGCTTCATACCGATACCTTGTTCAATCTCGCTACGGCAAGTCTCTTTACTGCTCCAGAACACATCATCCCGTGATCAACCCCTTGGTGACACTGTGTACATTATGATGATGTCCTACCGAAAGTGGGCCAGAGATACCTCTCCGCTTACACGGAGTGACAAACTCAGCCTCGATCCGTGTCAACCCAATGGTCACTTTCGAGATACCTGTAGTGCACCTTTATAGTCACCCAGCCATACGCCAGACGCTTGATACACCCAAAGCACTCCTACGGTATCCGGAATTGCACCATCTCATGGTCTAAGGAAGAGATACTTGACATTGAAAAGCTCTAGCAAAACGAATCACACGATCTTGTGCTATGCTTAGATTGTTCTTGTCCATCACATCATTCTCCTAATGATGTGATCCTGTTATCAATGACATCCAATGTCCATGGTCATGAAACCGTGAACCATCTATTGATCAACGAGCTAGTCAACTAGAGGCTTACTAGGACTTGGTGTTGTCTATGTATCCACACATGTATTGCTGCTCCGTCAACACAATTATAGCATGAATAATAAACGATTATCATGAACAAGGAAATATAATAATAACTAATTTATTATTGCCTCTAGGCATATTTCCAACAGTCTCCCACTTGCACTAGAGTCAATAATCTAGTTCACATCGCCATGTGATTAACACTGATAGGTCACATCGCCATGTGACCAACATCCAAAGAGTTTACTAGTGTCTTAAACTAGTTCACATCACCATGTGATTAAGTCTCAATGAGTTCTGGGGTTTGATCATGTTTTGCTTGTGAGAGAGGTTTTAGTCAACGGTCCGAACCTTTCAGATCCGTGTGTACTTCGCAATTCTCTATGTCATATTGTAAATGCTGCTTTCACGCTCCACTTGGAGCTATTCCAAATGGTTGCTCCACTATACGTATCCGGTTTGCTTCTCAGAGTCACTCGGATAGGTGTTAAAGCTTGCATCGACGTAACCCTTTACGCCGAACTCATTATCACCTCCATAATCGAGAAACATGTCCTTATTTACCCAAGGACAATTTTGATCACTGTCCAATGATCCATTCTCGGATCATTCTTGTACCCCTTGATCGACTCATGGCAAGGCACACTTCCTAAGGCGGCACAGATAGCATACTATAGAGCCTATGTCCAAGCCATAGGGACGCACCTTCATCCTTTCTCTCTTTTCCGCCGTGGTCGAAGCTTTAACCTTAACTTCATACCTTACATCTCGTGCAAGAACTCCTTCTTTGATCGATCCATCTTGAACACCTTCAAGATCATGTCAAGGTATGTGCTCATTTGAAAGTTATTTTGATCTATCCTTATAGATCTCGATGCTCAATGTTCAAATAGCTTAATCCAGGTTTTCTATTGAAAACATTTTCAAATAACCCTATATGCTTTCAGAATTTCTACATCATTTCGATCATCCATATGTCAACAACATATACTCATCGAAATTTATAGTGCTCCCACTCACTTCTTTGGAAATACAAGTTTCTCATAAACTTTGTATAAACCCAAAATCTTTGATCATCTCATCAAAGCGCACATTCCAACTCCGAGATGCTTACTCCACCCTTAGAAAGGATCGCCGAGCCAAGATACCTTTTAGCATCCTTAGGATCGATAAAACCTTTCTCGATTGTATCACATACAACCTTTCCTTACGAAACCGGTAAGGAAACTCGCCTTGACATCCATCCGCCAGATTTCATAAATGCAGCTAATGCTAACATGATTCCGACGGACTTAAGATCGCCACGGATGAGAAAATCTCATCGTAGTCAACCTTGAACTTGTGAAAACTCTTTGCCACAAGTCGAGCTTCATAGAAGGTGACATTACCGCCCATGTCCGCCTTCTTCTTAAAGACCCATTTATTTCAATGGCTTGCCGATCATCGGGCAAGTCCACCAAAGTCCATGCTTTGTTATGATACATGGATCCTACTCTCGGATTTCATGGTTTCTAACCATTTGTCGGAATTTGGGCCCACCACGCTTCTCCATAGCTCGTGAGGTTCATTGTTGTTCAGCAACATGACCTTCAAGACAGGATTGCTGTACCACCTGTAAGTAGTACGATCCTTGTCACCCCACGAGGTACGGTAGTGACTTGATCCAAACTTCATGATCACTATCATAAGCTTCGATTTCAATTGGTGTAGGTGCCACAGAACAACTTCCTGCGTGCTCTGCTACACACTTGTTGAAGTGACGGTTCAATAACCTCATCAAGTCTTCACCATCCTCCCACTCAACTTTTCGAGATGAACTTTCCTCGAGAAAGGACCCATTCAAGAAACAATTCCTATTGCTTCCGGATCTGAATTAGGAGGTATACCCAACCGCTTTGGGTGTCCTATGAAGATGCATTTTATCCGCCGGTTCGAGCTTATCAACCTGAAACTTTTTCACATAAGCGCCGAGCCCCAAACTTTTAAGAAATGACAGCTTAGGTTTCTCTATAACATAGTTCATACGATGTCATCTCAACGGAATTACGTGGTGCCCTACTTAAAGTGAATGTGGTTGTCTCTAATGCCTAACCCATGAACGATAGTGGTAATTCGATAAGAGACATCATGGTACGCACCATATCCAATAGGGTGCAACTATGATGTTCGGACACACCATCAAACTATGGTGTTCTCAGCGGTATTAGTTGTGAAACAATTTCCACAATGTCTTAATTGTGTGCCAAAACTCAGAACTCAGATATTCATCTCTATGATCATATCATAGACATTCTATCCTCTTGTCAACTAAGATCTTAAACTTCACCTGAAATTACTTGAACCATTCAATAATTCAGACTTGTGTTTCATCAAGTAAATATACTCAATATCCACTGAATCATTTGTGAAGTAAGAACATAACGATATTCATCAGATGCCTCAACACTCATTGGACTGCACATCAAAATGTGTTACTTCCAACAAGTTGCTATCTTGTTCCATCTTATCAAACCGAGGCTTTTCACTATCTTGCCCATGGTATGATTTGCATATCTCAAGTGATTCAAAATCGTTGAGTCCAAACGATCCATCTACATGGAGTTTCTTCATGAGATACACCAATAGACATGGTTCATGTCTCAAACTTTTCAAAAATGAGTGAGTCCAAAGATCCATCCACATGGAGCTTCTTCATGTGTTTTATACCAATATGACTTACATGGCAAAGCTACAAGTAAGTGGTACTATCATTACTATCTTATACTTTTGGCATGAAAATGTGTATCACTACGATCGAGATTCAATAAACCATTAATTTAGGTGCAAGACCATCAAGGTATTATTCAAATAAATGAGTAACCATTATTCTCCTTAGATGAATAAATCAGACATGTATAGACATAATCCAATCATGTCTATGCTCAACGCAAACACCAAATGACAATTATTCAGGTTTAATACTAATCTTGATGGTAGAGGGAGCGTATGGCGTTTGATCACATCAAACTTGGAAACACTTCCAACACATATCGTCACTCACCTTAGCTAGTCTCCGCTTATTCCGTAGCTTTTATTTCGAAAGTTACTAACACTTAGCAACCGAACCGTATCTAATACCCAGGTGCTACTAGGAGTACTAGTAAAGTACACATTAACATAATGTATATCCAATATACTTCTATCGACCTTGCCAGCCTTCTCATCTACCAAGTATCTAGGTAGTTTTGCTTCAAAGGTCCATTCCCTCATTGCGTAAGCACTTAGTCTCGGTTTGGGTTCAACCTTGGTTTCTTCACTAGAGCAGAACTTTTTGCCGCTTCATGAAGTATCCTTGTTGCCCTTTGCCTTCTTGAAACTAGTGGTTTTACCAACCATCAACAATTGATGCTCCTACTGACTTCTACTTTCATGTGTCAAACATCGTAACACTTCAAGGATCATCATATCTATCCCTCGATATGTTATAGTTCATCACGAAGCTCTAGTAGCTTGGTGGCAATGTCTTTGGAGAAACATCACTATCTCATCTCGAAGATTAACTCCCACTCGATTCAAGTGATTGTTGTACCTGCATAATCTGAGTACAAGCTCAACGATTGAGATCTTCTCCTTAGTTTGCAGGCTAAGAAAATCGCCGGAGGTCTTATACCTCTTGACGTGGGCACGAGCTTGAAATCCCATTTCAGCCCTCAAACATCTCATATGTTCCGCGACGCTTCAAATCGCCTTTGGTGCCTCAACTCTAAACCGCTTAACCGAACTATCACGTAGTTATCAAACGGTATGTCCGATGTTCGCAACATCCACAAACGACGCTTGGGGTTCAGCACAATCGAATGGTGCATTAAGGACATAAGCTTTACTCGTCCGCATAATCGCTACTTTCAACTTTCAACTATATTTTCTAGGAACATATCTAAACAGGAACTAAAGCGCCGATCTCATTTACATAATTTGCAAAAGGTCTTTGACTATGTTCAAGATAATTAAGTTCATCTTATGAACTCCCACTCAGATAGACATCCTCCGGTCATCTAAGTGATTACATGATCCGAAGTCAACTAGGCCGCCTCCGATCATCACGTGAGACGGACTAGTCATCATCGGTGAACATCTTCATGTTGATCGATCACTATACGACTCATGCTCGACCTTTCGGTCTCTGTGTTCCGAGGCCATGTCTCGACATGCTAGGCTCGCCAAGTCTACCCTAATGTATTATGCGGTGTTCCGAGGCCATGTCTCAGACATGCTAGGCCTCACAACACCCGCTGTATGTGAACGTAAGAATCCATCACACCCGATCATCACGTGGTGCTTAGAAGCGATTTAACTTTAGCAACGGTGCACAGTTAGGGAGAACACTTTGAAATTGTTAAGGGATCATCTTATTTACTACCGCATTCTAAGTAAACAAGATGCATAAACATAATAAACATCACATGCAATTATATAGTAGTGACATGGTATGGCCAATATCATATAGCTCCATTGATCTCCATCTTCGGGCTCCATGATCATCATCGTTATCGCATGACACCATGATCTCCATCATCGTGTCTTCATGAAGTTGTCTCGCCAACTATTACTTCTACTACTATGGCTACCGTTAGCAATAACGTAAAGTAATTACATGGCGTTGTTCAATGACACGCAGGTCATACAATAAATAAAGACAACTCCTATGGTTCTGCCGTTGTCATACTTATCGACATGCAAGTCGTGAATCCTATTACAAGAACATGATCAATCTCATACATCACATATCATTCATCACATTCTTCTTGGCCATATCACATCACATAGCATACCCTGCAAAAACAAGTTAGACGCCCTCTAATTGTTGTTTGCATGTTTTACGTGGCTGCTATGGGTTTCTAGCAAGAACGCTTACCCACGCAAAACCACAACGTGATATGCCAATTGCTATTTACCCTTCATAAGGACCCTTTTCATCGAATCCGCTCCGACTAAAGTGGGAGAGACTGCACCGCTAGCCACCTTATGCACCAAGTGCATGTCACCGGTGGAACCTGCCTCACGTGAGAGTACGTAAGGTCGGTCCGGCCGCTCATCCCACAATACCGTCAAACAAGATTGGACTAGTAACGTAAGCATATTGAATAACATCAACGCCCACAACTACTTTTGTGTTCTACTCTGCAAAGAATCTACGAATAGACCTAGCTCATGATGCCAATCGCTGGGGAACGAGCAGAAATTCAAAATTTTCCCACGTGTCACCAAGATCTATCTATGGAGAAACTAGCAACGAGGGAAGGAGAGTGCATCTACATACCCTTGTAGATCGTTAAGCGGAAGCTGCTCAAGTGAACGGGTTGAAGGAGTCGACTGTCGTGATTCAGATCACCGATGATCAAGTGTCAACGGACGGCACCTCCGCTGCTCAACACACGACAGCCCGGTGACGCCTCCCACGCCTTGATCCAGCAAGGAGAGAGGGAGAGGTTGAGGAAGACTCCATCCAGCAGCAGCACAACGCGCAGTGGTGGTGGAGGAGCGTGGCATCCAGCAGGCTTCGCCAAGCACCAAGGGAGAGGAGGAGGAGAGGCAGGCTGCACCAAGAGGGAGAGGTTCTCGTGTGTTGGGCAGCCCAAAACCTCAAGTATATATAGGGGAAAGAGGGCTGCGCCCCTTTAGGGTTTCCCACCCCAAGGTGCGGCCAGCCCTAGATGGGACTTGGGGCGGCTAGAGGGGAGGAGTGCCTCCCAAGTCAAGTGGAGGCCCTCCCCTTAGGGTTTCCTTCTCCATACAAGATGGGCCTTGGGGGCTGGTTCCCTGGCCCATTATGGCTAGGGCGCCCCTCACAGCCCATGCTACTGTATTGACGTGGAACAATTCTCCGACCCTCCGAATCCTCCGAACCTTCCTCGAAGCTTCCAGACAATACCGAAAACCCGAACTTTTTCCTAACCCAACAACAACTTTCCATATATAAATCTTTACCTCCGACCATTCCGAACTCCTCGTGACGTCCGGATCTCATCCGGACTCAACAACATTCGTAACCACATACAAACTTCCTTTATAACCCTAGCGCCATCGAACCTTATGTGTAGAGACCACGGTTCGGGAATCATGCGCATACGACCGAGACGTTTCCCGTCAATAACCAACAGCGGATCTGATACCCATGTTGGCTCCTACATGTTCCACGATGATCTCATCGGATGAACCACGATGTCAAGGACTCAATCGATCCCGTATACAATTCCCTTTGTCTAGCGGTATTGACTTCTGCCCGAGATTCGATCGTCAGATACCGATACCTTGTTCAATCTCACACCAGCAAGTCTCTTTACTCGCTCAGAACACATCATCCCGTGATCAACCCCTTGGTCACACTGCGCACATTATGATGATGTCCTACCGAGGGCCCAGATACCTCTCCGCTTACACGGAGTGACAAATCCCGCCTCGATCCGTGTCAACCCAATGGTCACTTTCGAGATACCAGAGTGCACCTTTATAGTCACCCAGTTACGCCAGACGCTTGATACACCCAAAGCACTCCTACGGTATCCGGAATTGCACGATCTCATGGTCTAAGGAAGAGATACTTGACATTGGAAAAGCTCTAGCAAAACGAACTACACGATCTTGTGCTATGCTTAGGATTGTTCTTGTCCATCACATCATTCTCCTAATGATGTGATCCTCGTTATCAATGACATCCAATGTCCATGGTCATGAAACCGTAACCATCTATTGATCAACGAGCTAGTCAACTAGAGGCTTACTAGGACTTGGTGTTGTCTATGTATCCACACATGTATTGCTGTTTCCGTCAACACAATTATAGCATGAATAATAAACGATTATCATGAACAAGGAAATATAATAATAACTAATTTATTATTGCCTCTAGGGCATATTTCCAACACCTATGCCCTTTTCCCTTGGGTTCGGAGCCCAAGGGTCATCTTTATTTTAGCCCCCGGGCCGTTGCTTCTCTAAGTGCTGGTCTGAACCGAGTAGATCATGGGGCCCTCGTGGCAACTCGAGGTTTGGTTTTACTCAGAGGGATGTCTCATCCGTGTTGCCTCGAGAACGAGATATGTGCAGCTCCTATCGGGATTGTCGGCGATCGGGCGGCTTTGTTGGTCTTGTTTTATTGCTGTCGAATGTCTTGTAGCCGGATTCCTAGACTCGATCGGTCTTCCCGGGAGAAGGAATATCCTTCGTTGATCGCGAGAGCTTATCATGGGTTGTTGGGACACCCTCGCAGGGTTTGAACTTTGAAAGCCGTGCTCATGTTATGTGGCAGATGTGAATTTGTTAATGTCCGTTGTAGAAAACCAAGTGGATCTCAATTAAAATACACCAATCGCGGTGTAACTGCGGATGGTCTCTTCTCATGAGTCCGGGAAGTGAACACGGTGTTGGAGTTATGCTTGACGAGGGTTGTTCTAGGATCACTTTGATCATAGTTGTTCGACCGTGCTTTGCTCCTCTTCTCGCTTCCTCTTTTATGTATGTTAGCCACCATATATGCTAGTCGCTGCTGCAGCTCCACCTCATTGCCCTGTCCTACCTTTTAAGCTTAAATAGTCTTGATCTCGCTGGTGTGAGATTGCTGAGTCCCCTGACTCATGATACTTCCAAAACCAGTTTGCATAGGTGCAATGAAACTGCAGGTGACGTGACGACCGAGCTCAAGGAGAAGCTCGATGAAGATCTTGTTCATTGTGCTGTTTCATTTCAGTTGATCAAGAGTGGAGCCTGCTGGGACGATCGGGATCCGTAGCATTTGGGGTAGTCTTTTTATTTTGGTTCGTAGTCGGACCTTGATTGTATCTCGTATGATGTAATGTTTTACCTCATGTAATCGTGAAGTGGCATTGTAAGCCAACTATGTATCTCTTTCCCTTATGTATTACATGGGTTGTGTGAAGATTACCTCACTTACGACATTGCTTTCAATGCGGTTATGCTCTAAGTCGTGCTTCGACACGCGGGAGATATAGCCGCATCGAGGGCGTTATAAGTTGCATCGTAGCCTTCCCCACTTAGGAGCCCCTACTTGATTGTTTGTTGGCGCTTGTTGAGTCTAGAACGGAAAATGTTTTGAGTCTTAGGATTATATATATCGGAGAGTAGGATTCTTTTACTCCTCACCCCTTCTGTCAGCTTCGGTGAGGTATCCCGACGAGAGTTTTGACTTTTCTCCTCAAATTTCACTAAAAAATTTTAGGATCACGGGTATCTTGGAATCGCTCCGATGGTTTTGTGACGAGAACATTGTTCTGGTGCCTCGACATTTAGGGTTGTGGCAAGGTCCCGGGAGTTGAGCTCTGAGGTGTTCAAGTCGCCACAATTTTATCGCTGCAGCAGTTCGAATACCTGAGTTTTGCCGACATCGAAATCTCTTTTGTGCAGTTGTTGGTGAGATAACCCCGATAGCCCAAGATCGTATGAAAAAGGGAGTATTGCCATGACTTGTATAACGGATGTTTTTCAAGGTCGAGGTAAACGATTTCCGAGGTTTCTTGGTTATGTGTTGAAGGATGGATACACTGGATCTAGGTATTGTTAGTTTGGGTGATATATTTTGTGTCCCTCAGATCCCCAACACCAGCATTGCATAACCGTAAAGTTTCGGGAGTTTATAGGTGGAATTCAAGTAGCTCCTAGGATATCTTTCCCATGATCCATGATATGGGTTTGGGTAATCTCTCATCATATGTTTGTTTCCGCTCATTCTTGAAGCCAACCTTTGTTTTTGTTTTGTTTTGTGGTATTCGAAAGGCTTCAAGTCAAGTGTTGATTCCATACCTTATTCTAAATGGTGTTCTCATATTTCTATGTGAATACTAATCCTTCTTGATCATCGAGGTCGCCATGTTAATTCTTTTCCCAACCGTGTGCTTCTCTTCAAGTGGATCCGATCATTCCAACATTTATGTAGATCAATTTAAGTTTTCTCAACGGTGTTCGTTTCATCCACCTAAGTTGCCTTTGTTTTCCGCCCTCCCACCCTTTTTTCTTCAAGGACTCAGATTTCTTAATCAAGTATCCATTTTATTGAGTGAAGTTTCTTCATTCTTTTCCTTTAATGTTTTATCCGTGATTCTCATGAAGTTGCTAAAGGAAGTTTCAACCTTATCATTGTTCCATTCTAATTTTCTTCTCCGTGATTTAAGTCAAGTTTTCGTGTTGATCATATTCCCTTCCTCGCTTCTAATGTTTTCTCATGCCGTGCACCTCGCTTTTTTTCACTTATTATTCAATTGTTCCGAGTGTTGAAGATATCTCAAGATTCTAGTTTCCATTCTCAATTCACTCAAGTTCTTTTGAGGATGCTATCTCATTCAAGCCATTTAATTCAACCCATGCAATCTATCTTTTAAATCGCTCAACGGTGGTTCTTTGAGGGCCCTAACCCATGTGTCTTTTCCCAGTGATCTCACCTAACTCTTCTAATTTTTCCGAGTTATTCTCAAATTCTTTGCAAAGTTTGATGTAAGGATGAATTATCATCATCAAATGTCTTTCTCCAAGATCTTCCAAATTCTTTTCATTGTTGGTTCAACCTTTCTAATTTTCATTCGGAGTGCTTCAACAATTCATGGTGATGTTTCGTCATTCATTCTCAATTTTGAAGACCAAAGAAGGATTTCTCCTAAATCTTGGTCCGCTCTCTTAAAGATTCATGGTTCTAGCTTCGTGCCATTCTCATAATTGTTTTAGATTGTGAGAATTCTTTAACCCACCCGGAGCATTTCAGAATCTTTTCAGTTTGGTTATCCAGAGCCCATCATCTCGTAATTATTCATTCCAGCTTTCAGCTCTTGTTCCCCAAATCTTACCGTGCATCATTCAAGTATTATCTAATCAGCTCGGATCTCATGCTCACTTGTATCTAAATCCCTCAAATATCTTTATTCGCTTTTCTAATTCTTCCCGTGAATTGTGCCTTTGCTATGTTCATTTTAATTTTACGGTGGTTCGCTCAAGATTTCTTCCTTTGTTATCATATCAAATCATTCGTTGTTTCCAAATCCCACCGATGGTTCCATCATTACCTTCTCAAGTTTGCGCTTATATCTCTCGTCAGTAATCATTTCTCAATGAGAATAAGTAGTATGCCAAATCCATTGCTTGCCATCAATTTTATTGGTGAAGGATCAGCATAACGTAATTCTTATCCTTGTCCCATCGAGTAAATTCAATTCCTTATTCCGGAGGTTCATCTAAATTTTGATTTCATTTGTTCATCTTTCTTTCCGAGTTCCAAGTTTTCTCAGTTATATCATTTTCAAAGCTTCATCTTATCACCGCAAGGTTTCACCTTGTGTTGTCAACTTCTTTCTTTCTATCACCCTTTGTTTACCGGAGTTCATCATGGAGGTTCTACATGGTGCTTCCTCAAGGATTCTTTTCATTCTTCAATTGTTCATCAAGGTTTCTCATGGAGTTAAGATCCGCCAAGCCATACTCAAAATTGAACATGGTGCTCAACACATGTCTTGTTTTGAGGAGTTCAAGCATTCTTCATCTTGCATTCCAAAGTGCAATTTCTATCTTATCTTTTGAGATGGTGTTATGTCATTGTTGATAATTATCCTTCGCTTCATGATTCACAGATTTTCAAGAGTGACATATTTAAATCCATCATTTTATCTTTGTTCATGAGATATTTAAGTCCATCAATCTCTTCATTGAGTTATCTTGAGTTATATTTCACCTAAAGCCTTCCCTAAGGAATGTTGCTATTATGGTGCTTATCAATGATCCAAGTTTTCCCCTATCCTCTCAATGAAAGAAGTTTTCATCTCCGTGTTGCTATCAATCCAATCGCTTTGTTTCCATGCAGGCGTAAGCTCACCTCATAATTTTGAGATGTTTTCCATAAGTCCACTACAAGGTTATTCTTTTCGTTGTTGGTTTTCCAACAACTCCGCTTCTATCCTTCTTTTTAGGGTGCTTTCCAAACTCATTTGTGGTAGAAGTTGTCATTTTTCTTCTCCATTCCTTTATTCCTATGATCTATCTTCTATTATTTCTTCCAGAGGCATTGTGATGTTGCTCTTCACCCATCGCCCTCTGCTTTTGTCAAGATCATGTTCTTTTCTTGCATTATCCATTTAACCGAGTGTCATGTTTTCATTCGAAGTTCTCTCATCTTATCAAGTTTTGCCTACTTCCTCAACCGAGAGCTGTCTGAAATCTTTCTTACCCCCTTGTGCCATTTTTCAATAGTTCCGAGGCAGTGTGTTGTTGATTTCATCAAGTATCATCCCATCTTCTCAAGTTCATATTCAACTCCTTCCATTTACAATGGAGTGTTGCCCAAATTATATCATTCTTACTCATTCTTATCTCTGCTTCAACCAGAGTGGTTTCAATTCCTTCTTGTCCTTTGTGCTCGCCATTTATGTCTTGGCAACCTTCAAGCTCTCGTAATGTTCCTTGTTCCTCTTTTCTAACAGGTGTTTCAACTTTCTTCATCTTCGCTTGTTTTCTTTCTTCATTTTGTTCAACCTCTCAAGGTTCTTTGGTTTCACTCTGCTTGTCAAAGAAGCAACTTAGTTTTACCTCTTCCTCTCCCGCTTTCCTCCGTGCTATCCTAGATCTCGGACTAGATCCTCTAGTAGTGGTGGAGTGTTGTAACGCCTCAAGACCGAACTTCAGTTTGCCTTCCTGTGGTTTCCAGTTTTGTCGCAGTGATTTGTTTTGTGTGTGCATTCATCATGTCATCTCTTGCACTGCATCATCTCATCATGCCATTTATTTTAAAAAAACTCAACTAAATAAATTGTATGGATCTTCGTCCATTTAAATCGAGGGATATTCACAATGGTGATTTCTCTTTATAACATATACTCCCAATATTATTAGGAGCTATAATAAATATCCCATTAATTTGGAATTCACCTAACACACTTGCATCCATGCCCACTCCTATTTTCTTGGATTAAACTCATTTTTCTCGAGTCCGAGAAAATAACCCCAGGCCCAAACTCTTTCTAATCTTTTTCTTTTCTTCCTTTCCTTTCTTTTTTCTCCTGCTTTTAAGAGAAGAGGGAGAGAGAGCTAGCCCACCGCCCCCGCCATTCTTCTCCTCCACCAGGCCGCCTAGCCTCCCGAGGCCCAAGGCCCACCTAAAGCCCCTTCTAACCCTAGCCGACCCTCCACTGATCTCTCCTCGCCCTCCCTCCAGCGCCAGACCTGTGATCCCTCTCGATCCCCATCTCCTCGATCTCCTCACGCCCCCATCTGCGCCTGATCCCCTGGCCACGCTCTGGCTTCTCCTCTCGAGCCCCTGGCTGGCCTCATCGCTCGCTCCATGGCGCCTCGCCGCCCGAGCGCCATCTCCGCGCCCCGCCCGCCTGCGCGCTGCTTCTCAAGCCCTCTCCATCGACCACTCAGGCTGGCTGACCCGACCCTCGCTGTCGCTTCTTGGCCATGCCCGAGCCGACGCCACTCCGTCCTCCACCGCGCCTCGCCTCCTTTCTCCTGCTCTCAGGACGCCCTGCCGCCCCACGCCTGACCTCCTCCTCGCCGCCTGGTGCAGCTCCTCCGGCTCGACCAAGGCCCCTCGCAGGCAGCCATGGCCGCCACAGAGCGCCGCCACCCTGCTCTCCTCCTCTCGCTCGCCTGAACCTCCTGTGCCATCTCCGTGACCCATCACACTGGCCATGGCCGGCGACTTCTGAGAGGGCCACCCCGCAAGGACTGAAAGCGTTCTGCCGTGGTTCGACCACCGAACCGCGCCAAGTCGCCGTTTCTTTGCGCGCTCAGGCTGTGTAGCCGTGGACGATGCAACCCTGGAATCTTCCTAAGGCCAAGTACTAGGGCACTACGGAAACCTGAATCGCCAAGACCGACCCGCTGGCACCTCTGGATCGCAAGTTCGACTACAAGGAGCTGCCAAGTACCATTACGGTTGTCGTGTACATCTACCGTCGCTCAAGAAACGCGGTACCACGAGCGCCAAGTTCGACCACCGCACGGTTACGCCAAGTTCATCTACGGAAATGAGTACAACCACCGCTGACATGTTTTTCGCCAAGTACCTCTCGGATCCGGATAAGTACCTCGATGACGGTGTACCACTACCGCCGACTTCAAGACCCCTGTGGACCCTAACATCCACGGACATGAACAACTACTCCGGCGACGAGATGTACCACTACCATCGAACGTGAACGCCCACTTCCCCACTGCGGTACCACTACTTCCCTCATACGAACGCGAATCGGCCCGCTTGAACGCTCCAAGGTATAACCCGAGACGACCGCCATGAGATGCACGATATGTTTGCACCGTGGTCCGAATTGTCTTTGGCGATGCCCCTCTGCTGCCATGCCACCGCTCCGCGGGAACCCGTAATCGGGATCACCCCACCATCTTGCTCAACTCGCCACGCCCACTTCTTTTGCACCGTATCTCCGTGAGCTACCGGAACCGATATGTTGCCGTGGCACCATTTTCGATTCGCTGTCGTGGCACCCTTTCTTCCACCACGGTGACACAATGCTTCATAATGCTCTTGTCAGCATTTTCATAAATTGCATAAAACTTGTATATGTCATCCAGATCATGATAACAACATTTAAATGTTTAAATTGTTGTTTGCATTAATTTGCTTAAATGCCATGCTAAAATGATTTATTTCATAACTAAATAACCGTAGCTCCATTTTAAATAAATTATATATGTAAATGGGGTAGAAAATGCCTAGTTTAACATGGTAGCATTACTTTGCATGTTTAACAACATTAAAATTGTGTTCAGGGCAGATCTGTTCCAAATTCAAATATGCATATGAGGATTTTTCCGAATTGTTGTTGTTGTTTCCGCCTCATTTAATATTGCCTAAATAGTTAGTTTACTTATGCTTCACCTCTTGCCATGTTTAATAACATTTAATATTGTTGAGTACCTAACCAAGAGTGAACTAAATAATGTTGTGAAGTTTCACAATATGCAATTGTTGTATATTGAGCTCCACTTAATGTGTAGGATTGTTTGTGCATATTGCCATGCCATGCCCTCATTAAACCGGACATGCATCATACTTGTTTGTGCATCATGACATGTTTATGTGATGGTTGTTTACCATGTTGTTTGCTTCTTTCCGGTTGCTTCTCTCGTTAGCTTCTGCTCTGCTCCGAGTTGTGAGGATTCGCTCGACTTCGTCCCGCTTGTCTTCTTCATGGACTCGTTTCTTCTTTATGGATTTCAGCAAGATGACCATACCTCAAATCACTTCTATCTTTGCTTGCTAGATGCTCGCCTTTGCTATGCCTATGCTACGATGCCTACCACTTGCTATATCATGCCTCCCATATTGCCATGTCAAGCTCCCTAACCATTCTTTCCTAGCAAACCGTTGTTTGGCTATGTTACCGCTTTGCTCAGCCCCTCTTATAGCGCTGTTAGTTGCAGGTGAAGATGAAGTTTGTTCCTTGTTGAACATGGAGATGTTGTTCCTTGTTGGAACATGTTTACTTGTTGGGATATCACAATATATCTTATTTAATTAATGCATCTATATACTTGGTAAAGGGTGGAAGGCCCGGCCTTATGCCTGGTGTTTTGTTCCACTTTGTCGCTTAGTTTCCGCCATACCGTGTTATGTTCCCTGGATTTTGCGCCCCTAACGCTGTCGGGTGATTTATGGACCCCTTGACAGCTTCGCTGAATAAGACTATTCCAAAGAAGGCCCAACATTGGTTTTACCATTTGCCTCACCTATGCCCTTTTTTCCTTGGGCTTTCCGAGCCAAGGGTCATCTTTTATTTTAGCCCCCCGCCAGTTGCTTCTAAGTGCTGGTCTGAACCGAGTAGATCATGGGCCCTCGTGGCAACTCGAGGTTTGGTTTACTCAGAGGATGTCTCATCCGTTGCCTCGAGAACGAGATATGTGCAGCTCCTATCGGGATTGTTTCATGATCGGGCGGCTTTGCTGGTCTTGTTTTATTGCTGTCGAATGTCTTGTAGCCGGATTCCGAGACTGATCGGTCTTCCCTGGGAGAAGGAATATCCTTCGCTGATCGCGAGAGCTTATCATGGGCTGTTGGGACACCCCGCAGGGTTTGAACTTTCGAAAGCCGTGCTCGTTATGTGGCAGATGGGAATTTGTTAATGTCCGTTGTAGAAACCCAAGTGATCTCTAATTAAAATACACCAACGCAAGGTGTAACTGTAACTGGATGGTCTCTTCTCAAGGAGTCCGGAAGTGAACACGGTGTTGGAGTTATGCTTGACGAGGTTGTTCTAGGATCACTTCTGATCATAGTTGTCCGACTGCGTTTTGCTCCTCTTCTTCTCGCCTTCTTTTGCGATGTTAGCCACCATATATGCTAGTCGCTTGCTGCAGCTCCACCTCACTACCTCGTCTACCTTTAAGCTTAAATAGTCTTGATCTCGGTGTGAGATTGCTGAGTCCCCTGACTACATGATACTTCCAAACCAGTTTGCAGTGTGCCAATGAAACTGCGGCAGGTGACGGACCTGAGCTCAAGGAGAAGCTCGGCGAAGATCTTGTTCATTGTGCTGTTTCGCTTTCAGATGACTCAGTGGAGCTCAGCTTGGGACGATCGGGATCCGTAGCATTTGGGGTAGTCTTTTATTTTGGTTCCGTGAGTCGGACCTTGATTGTATCCGTCCGTATGATGTAATGTTTTACTCATGTACCGTGTGAAGTGGCTACTGTAAGTCAACTATGTATCTCTTTCCTTATGTATTATATGGGTTGTGTGAAGATTACCTCACTTTATGACATTGCTTTCAATGCGGTTATGTTTCTAAGTCGGCTTCTACACGCGTGAGATATAGCCGCATCGAGGGTGTTATATGTTCCACCAGCTCAGCATGGACAATGCTTTAGTCGCCATCACTACCACTATCCTGACTATATCCGCTTCCTGTGTGATTGCGGCCGGGTTCCGACACCGCTATTCCTTCCATGCTTATTTCTACCACCGTCAGATATGATGGCACTGCAGGTGAGGCGCCTAGGGCGAGAAGCCGAGTTCATGTGGCTGACCAACAAGGTGCCAGCCGACCAAGAGGCGGAAGAGGAGGCGCTGCGACTAAAACGTCAGCCGCAAAGGTGTAGCTCACATTTCAGTATTTAGAGCAACGCTCCCAGGAAGCGCTTGAGTGCTCAATGACTTTATAGGGAAAAGGCCCGCCAGATCAAGGGCGTGAAAGTTGTCAATCCAACCTCCACAACCAGCTCCCCACCTGGTCAGGGGAGGCGAGTGCAAGGCGCGAGCCGGACGCCTCTCCACGGAGGATGGTGGCAGCATCTGCCCGCCACCAAGTCTGAGGTGGAGAGTGCTCAATCACTGTGCACCACGACAAGATTTCGTGACGCTGTGGCTTCTCCCCGAGGCGCTGAATTCCTTTAACACGGGGACACGCACTTTGCTGCTCAAGATGGTTTTATCAGAGCCACGGAGCAAAGATGTAAAAGACATACGGTAAGAGAATTTAATAGTTGTATATGCCAAGAGCCCCCGAGACTTAAAGTAGTTATATTAACCGATTTAAGGATCACATGAAACGAGGATCTTACCGAGAAGAATACCAACTGCTCTGTGAGCTGCAAGAGTGCAAGGCCCAATCGAGTCTCGCATTTCCGGGCGCAGGAGGAAACGCAGGACCTCTCCCGGTAACGCATTATTTTAGAAAGATAAGTAGCGCTGGCCTTTGCGCAAGCTCCGAAAGAAAATGACGCTAGTAGTGCCGCCGGACAAGATCCGGATAGGCAAGAACTTCTCGCGCCAACTAAAGGTCAAGTAGAGGGTGCCGTATAAGGTGCAGCATGAAAGGAACAAGCCCGTGATGCCCATGCCCATTTTGGAGAAGAGCCGAAGGCGCTCGCCGAGCTGCCGGTTCGTTAAGGGGAGAATCAGCGTTTGCCAAGCATATATAGTAGTGCTTGAGCTAACTCTTTGAAAAGAAGAGTTCGCGAGGAAGTCAATTTGATGTATTATGCCCGCAGTATGCTCACTGTGTCGCCTCGGGAGGAGATGCCCGATCAACGGGTGATCAACTTCCTAATTGTTGCAACCGATCGAACGAAGTTCGCAGCAATGAGCGGCGCCATCTGCATTGTGGCTAGCCTTCTCCTTACCCGAGGGTCTTGGGGAGCTTATGGAGAAGCTGGGCAGAGGCGTCAGCGCCCAATTATGGAAGATTTCGCTCGCCGCCAAGGTGCTGTGGAGGCTCTGCCATGGTAAAGACGCTGTACAAGAGGGCGGATCCCAACCATAATGTCAAGTCGGACTCAGGGGGCCCAAGGGAAGGAGATCCCTGTGAGTTTAGTATACGCCAAGTGGAGTTGGCCGCTAAATTTTCCCAACAGATCGTAAATTAGACACCTCGTTAGACGGGATTGAGGAAGAATACAACCAATGATTTCACAATGTATTGTAAAATGACATACAAAATGCCTTCTAGCCGGATTGTAGATCGCTTGTCTTTGCCGATTTTTTCGCTTCGACCTCGTGGACCCTAGAGTCCGTGAGTGTGTCCGAATACCAAGTTATGAAACAACTGGGTATGCATGGAGACCAAAGTAGGGTCATCATGCTTTATCGCACAAGTGCCCAACTAGTTATGTTATATTACATGGGTAGTAAGAAACATCTTCCTGTGAGAATAGTTCAAGTATGGTTCCTTTTCTCCTGGGGGTGGTATGCCCTAAAGTGCATGTCCGGGTTTATGTAAAAAGCAAAAACATCCTGGGGCAGATAAATAAGTGGATAAAAATCATCTTTTAAGTCACCGAATCGAATATTCCCTTAAGAACGCTTAGCTGCTTCACCCACCGAGGTACACATCCGTCACTTTGCAGCAACAATCGCAGAGGTGCTCCTTTACCTCCTAGCCTAACAATCGGGAACGAGGGGTAAGTGACAGGAGCCGTGCAACCCAGCTTGGCCAAAACTTAAGTCATATCGATGCATATAATGGTGAATAAAAGGTACATGTGGAGGCTTGACATGTGCTGCATGAAGCCCGATAATTAAGCTTCTCGTAAAGAAGCCCCTGTGTATAATGAGTGTGGATAGCACATCAATTGCGCGCTTAACGCTATGCAAGTAGGCCCTTTGAGGCTTGGATGAATAGGGTTGAGAAGAAAAGATAAATGTAGGCAGCCAAGCGAAAAACTTTTGACGGGGAAGGGAACGAACTCTTAGTCCGCGCTTAGGCATAGAATCGCCGCCAGGCGGGCTGCGCTCCATGGGTTCGCCGAGTCGGTTATCCGATGCATTTAGACGCAGATACGCCCGCTGGTCAGTGACTTGATCGATGATGAAGGGGCTTCCCATTTGGGCTTGAGCTTGTCATTTTTCTTGTCCGCAAAGCGAGAACCAGTTCGCTAACGCTAAAGTCTTGGCCCGTCTCTCCGCTTTGATATCTTCGAGCCTGCTGTTGATAAAATGCGGAACGAGCCTTGGCGACGCCGCTTCTTCCTCCAATGCGCCCAAGCTGTCCTCGCCGATCCAACTCGGCTTCTCTTTCTTCGCATATGCGCACTGAGGTGAGTCATGAATGATGTCGCAGGCAAAACTGCTTCTCATACCAGATACCATAAAGAATGGTGTGAATCCGTAGTACGGTTAGGCGCTGTCCGCAGCCCCCGTAGTACGGAATCGAGCTCTCTACCCAAAGGCGTCAGATTTCGTAAGGGACCGCACTAGTCTGGGTTTGATGCCGCCATTATTAGACCATTTGCTCATTCCACTTGACCGCTGGTTTGAGGATGATAGATCAAGCGTAATCGAGCTTGATGCCCATATTTTTGCACTCATAATTTAACCTCATCGGCGTGAAGTTCGTGTGCTATCGGTGATGATGCTGTGGGGACACCATAACGTGTACTACCCTAATATAAAGTCTATCACTGGTCCGACTCGCCGCTTTAATCGGCTTGGCTCTCATCCATTTGGTGAATTTATCCACCATGACCAATAGGTACTGCTTTGCTTGTGGGTTCCCTTTATGGTCCAACCATGTTAAGCCCTGCATCGCTAACGCTGTAATGGGTATAGTTTTGAGGGCGGTGGGTGGTATATGGCTCGATTAGGAAAGAGCTGACAACCCACGATCTTTGGACTAAGTCTCGAAAGATCCGCTCGGGCCGTCGGCCAAGAAACCTGTACGGAATGCCTTTCCTACAAGGCCCGAAATAAGCGTGCGGTGTCCGCCTTAGTCCGCATGAATTTCAGCCGAGGTTTCGCCTTCCTCTTCGGAGATACACCTTGAAGGACTCCGCTTGTACTTTTCTTATAAAGTTCTCCTCATAGACCTTGTAGGCTTTAGATCGCCTGACAATGCAATGCGAGCCCTCATTTTGGTCTTCGGGAAGCTTTTGCCCAAGCAAGTAGGCGAGGAATGGTTCTGCCCACGGGCAATTATCGCCATTATGTCGGGCGGAAGGTGTTGTATCATCGGCTGAATCACCGTTGGTGCGGCTTGTTCCGTTTGTTAGTTCGAGTCCTCTTCCCATAGTACCGATGGCTTGAAGAGCCATTCCAGAAGATGTTAGAGGGACAGCAATGCTTTGCCAATGCGCGCAAGACGCTCCGCTGCTTGGTTATTATCCCGCCACGTGGATGGAATTCGAGTCCTTCAACCGAGCCGACATTTTTAGGACAGCTATGATATGCTACCATTTTCAGATCTTTGGCGCCAAAGTCTCCGCTTATTTGGGATATTACAGTTTTGAATCTCACGCACTCTAGGCGCTGAATGCCCATGGAGATTGCCATCCGGAGACCATGTAAAAGGGCCTCATATTCGCCATGCTTGTTGGAGTCCGTACATTATCCTCAAGCACGATTGACTATGTCTCGGTCGGGGACGCTAATACGACGCCAAATTTCAAATCCGCTAACATTTTAGAGCCGCTAGTGCATAATCCAATTGGAGTATGCTTCAGATTCTTTAGGGAGTTCGCTTCGTCCATTCAGCGACAAAGTCAGCCAAAACTTGTGACTTTATAGCTCACGAGGTTTGTAAGATATATCAAATGGTAAGAGCTCAATGGCCCATTTTGCAATCCTGCCTGTCAAGGCATGTGTTGTTTATAATGTCGTTATGGTACTTCAAAGGCCATCAAGTATCCAACACTCTTGAAAGTAGTGTCGGAGCCTGGATGCCATGAACACCGGCTGATGCTATCTTCCGATAAAAGCGGGTAACGGACTTGCAGGGGTTAACATAAAGGATACGAGTATACTAGTTTTGAAGAGGAATTTATGCCCTTCTCGCTTCTCGCTCGACGACGAGTACCGCTACTATAAATTGATGCGAGCTGCGATGTATAACAATAACATTGGTTCGCCCAGGTTGGGCGCAATCAGACCGGATTTGTTGCCAATATGGCCTTTATTTCTTCGAAAGTCCCGCGGTGGCGTATTCGCCCACTCAAGTGTTCGTGTGCCTAAGGAGGCGATAGAGGGTAATGCCTTTCTCCTAGACGGAGATAAAGCGGCTTAGAGCCACGCATTATGCAGTCAATTTTTGTATTTGCTTGAGGTCTTTTGGGATATCTAGTCGTGACAAGAGCTCGGATTTTGGCTGGGTTTGCTTCAATTCCTCTACTTCGGATACAATGAAGCTCAAAGAGCTTTCCAAATGGGTACACCAAAAACGATTTTTCCGGATTCAGCTTGATGTCATATGCTCCGAGGTTGTCGAATGTGAGCCTCAAGTCGCCTACTAGAGTTTCGACAGAGTTTAGTTTTGACGACCTACGCCTTCACGATGCCTCACTGTTTTGCCGATCCGGGTAGCCGACGACATGTCCGGAATCATACGCTGATATGTTGCGCAGCGCTTTTAAGTCCCAAGGGCATCGTGTTGAAGCGGTATCGGTCCATATGGAGTAATGAATGCCGCTATGCTTGATCCGCTTCTAACATCTTGATTTGATGATAGCCGGAGTATGCGCCCATGAAGCACAATGAATCGTGTTTGCGTGGCATCGGCGATTTGGTCGATGCGGGAGGGGAAGGATCCTTTGGG
>JAHIAM010006593.1:0-32559 GCA_021605205.1 Aegilops longissima | reverse complement strand
ACCGGAGTTACGGAATTAGCTGGGAGTATATGGGCCTTATTGGGCTATACGGGAAAGAGGAGAGAGGCCAAAGGAAGGAGGCCCTCGGCGCCTTCCAGGTCCGACCAGATGGGCGCATTCCCCTTTCCTTCCTCCCTTCCCCTCTTTCCCTTCTCCTACTCTAACAAGGGAGGTGGAATCCACCCAGGACTAGGGGAGTCCTAGTAGACTCACACTTGGCGCCACTCCAGGGCCGGTCCGGCCTCCCCTTGCTCTTATATATACAGGGGGGCACCCCATGACACAAGTTGTTGATTCACGGATCGCTCCTTAGTCAAAAGCGGTGCCCCTCCACCATATTCCACTCGTCATATCGTCAGCAGAGTTTAAGCGAAGCCCCGCGCCAGTAGAACATCATCATCGCCACCACGCCGCCGCGGTCGACGGAACTCACCGACGGAGCTTTGCTGGATCGGAGGTCGGAGATCGTCATCGAGCTGAACGCGTGCTGAACTCGGAGGTCCTGCGACGCTCGTGCTTGGATCGGTCGGATCGTGAAGACGCATGACCACATCAACCGCTGCTGTGCTAACGCTCCGCTTTCGCCTACGAGTACGCGGACAACACTTCCTCTCTCGCTATGCCATCACCATGATCTTATGCAGCGTGAGGAATTTTTTGAAATTACTACGCTCCCAACAGCGGCATCCGAGCCAGGTTTTATGCTGATGTCATATGCACGAGTAGAACACAAGTGAGTTGGTGTAATAAGTCATACTGCCACAGCATGTCATACTTTGGTTCGGGCGGTATTGTGAGATGAAGCGCCGGACCGACATTACGCAGACGCTTTACGCTGAGACTGGTTTCACTCGCCATTTAGCACCAGGCGTAAAGGTGGCTGGCGGTCTCTGCTCTCTCACTTTAGTTGAATCGAGTGCTACGCCCGTCCCTTGCAAAGGTTAAAACAACCAACTTGATTAACTATCGCTGTGGTTTTTGATGCGTAGGTAAGAACGGTTCTTGCTCAGCCCGTGAGCAGCTACGTAAAATTTGCAACAACAAAGTAGAGGACGCCTAACTTGTTTTTGCAGGCATGTTGTGATGTGATATGGTCAAGACGTGATGCTATATTTTATTGTATGAGATGATCATGTTTTGTAACCGAATATCGCGAACTCATCGGAGCCATATGGTTGTCGCTTATTGTATGAAATGCAAACGCCTATGTAATTGCTTTACTTTATCACTAAGCAGTAGTAATAGTCCTAGAAGCAATAGATGGCGAACGACAACGATGCTACGATGGAGATCAAGGTGTCGTGGCCGGTGACGATGGTGATCACGGTTTGCTTTGAGATGGAGATCTCAAGCACAAGATGATGATGGCCATATCATATCACTTATATTGATTGCATGTGATGTTTATCCTTATGCATCTTATTTGCTTTGATCGACGGTAGCATTATAAGATGATCTCTCACTAATTATCAAGAAGTGTTCTCCCGAGTATGCACCGTTAGCAAAAGTTCTTCGCGGCCGAGACACCACGTGATGATCGGGTGTGATAGGCTCTACGCTCAAATACAACGGTGCAAAACAGCTTGCACACGCTGAATACTCAGGTTAAACTTGACGAGCCTAGTATATATAGATATGGCCTCGAACACGGAGACCGAAAAGGTCGAGCGTGAATCATATAGTAGATATGATCAACATAGTGATGTTCACTATTGAAACTACTCCATCTCATGTGATGATCGGACATGGTTTAGTTGATTTGATCACGGATCACTTAGATGACTAGAGAGATGTCTATCTAAGTGGGAGTTCTTTAGTAATATGATTAATTGAACTTAAATTTATCATGAACTTAGTCCTCGTAGTATTTTGCAAATTATGTTGTAGATCAATAGCTCGCGTTATGCTTTCACCTATGTTTTATTTTGATATGTTTCTAGAGAAAATTGTGTTGAAAAGATGTTAGTAGCAATGATGCGGATTGGATCCGTGATCTGAGGTTTATCCTCATTGTCTGCACGTAAGAATTATGTCCTTAATGCACCGCTAGGTGAAGTAATTCATTGCAGGAGTGATGCGTACGCTATGAACGTCTGCTAGCTCAATATGATGACTACTTGATAGTTTAGTGCACCATGCTTAACGGCTTAGAATCGACTTCAAAGACGTTTCGAACGCCATGGACCATATGAGATGTTCCAAGAGTTGAAGTTAATATTTCAAGCAAATACCCGAGTTGAGAGATATGAAGTCTCCAACAAGTTCTATAGCTAAAAGATGGAGGAGAATCGCCAACTAGTGAGCATGTGCTCGATTGTCCGGGTACTTCAATCGCTTGAATCAAGTGGGAGTTAATCTTCCAGATAAGATAGTGATTGACAGAATTTTCAGTCACCATCACTAAGTTACTAGAACTTCGTGATGAACTATAATATGCAAGGATGACGAAACTATTCCCGAGCTCTTCGTGATGTTGAAATCCACGAAGGTAGAAATCAAGAAAAACATCAAGTGTTGATAGTACAAGACCACTAGTTTCAAGAAAAAGGCAAAGGAAGAAGGAACTTCAAGAAGAATGGCAAGCAAGTTGTTGCTCAAGTGAAGAAGCCCAAGTCTGGACCTAAGCCCGAAACTAAGTGCTTCACCCGAAAGGGAATGGTCAATCGAAGCGGAACTACCCCAAGTATTGGTGGATAAGAAGGATGGCAAAGTGAACAAAGTATATTTGATATACATGTTATTGATGTGTACTTTATTAGTGTTTATAGTAACCCTCGAGTATTTGATACTAGTTCAGTTGCTAAGATTAGTAACTCAAACAGAGTTGCAGTATAAATCAAAGACTAGTTGAAGGTGAAGTGACGAGGAGTGTTGAAGTGGTTCCAAGATTGATATGATCATCATCGCATACTCCTATACTTTCGGGATTAGTGTTAAACCTAAATAAATGTTATTTGCATTTGGCGCTGAGCATGAATATGATTTGATCATGTTTATTGCAATACTTGGTTATTCATTTAAAGTTAGAGAATAATTGTTATTCGCTTATATGAATAAAACCTTCTATACAACCCAATGAAAATAGTTTGTTGGATCTCGATCGTAGTGATACACATATTCATAATATTGATGCCAAAAGATGCAAAGTTAATAATGATAGTGCAACTTATTTGTGGCAATCGCCGCTTAGGTCATATCGGTGAAGCGCATGAAGAAACTCCATAAAGATGGATTTTGGAATCACTTGGTTATGAATCATTTGATGCTTGTAAACTGCCTTTTGGGCAAGATGACTAAAACTCCGCTTCTCCGAACAATGGAACAAGCTACTAACTTATTGAAATAATACATACCGATGTATATGTCCAATGAGTGTTGATGCCTGTGGCAAGTATCATATTTTCCGACCTTCATAAGATGATTTGAGCAGATATGGGTATATCTACTTGATGAAACATAAGTCCGAGACAGTTGAAAGGTTCAAAGAATTTCAGAGTGAAGTGGAAAATCATCGTAACAAGAAAATAAAGTTTCACGATCTGATCATGGAGACGAATATTTGAGTTACGAGTTTGGTCTTCAATTAAAACAATGTGAATAGTTTCACAGCTCACGCCACCGGAACACCACAGTTATGGTGTGTCCGAACGTCCGAATCAGACTTTATTGGATATGGTGCGATCTATGATGTCTCTTACCGATTTACCACTATCGTTTTGGGGTTATGCATTAGAGACAGCTGCATTCACGTTAAAAGGGCACCATCTAAACTGGCTGAGATGACACCATGGTTTAGCAAGAAACCTAAGTTGTCATTTCTTAAAGTTTGGGGTATGATGCTTATGTGAAAAGTTTCAACCCGATAAGCTCGAACCCAAATCGGAGAAGTGTGCCTTCATAGAATACCCAAAGGAAATTGTTGGGTACACCTTCTATCACAGATCCGAAGGCAAGTTATTCGTTGTTTAAAATGGATCCTTTCTAGAAGGAGTTTCTCTCGAAAGAAGTGAGTGGAGGAAAGTAGAACTTGATGAGATAATTGTATCTACTTCCTTATTGAAAGTAGTTCATCACAAGAATCGGTTCCTCGTGATTCCTACACCAATTAGTGAGGAAGCATGATGATTGATCATGAAACTTCGGATCAAGTTTCTATGAATCTCGTAGGTCTTCCAGAGTAAGATCCGCACTGAGTGGTACGGTAATCCTATTCCGAAGTCATGTTACTAGACCATGATGAACCCACGAACTATGAGGAAGTTGAATGATGAGCCCAGATTCCACAAAATGGCTTGAGGCCATGAAATCTGAGATGGGATCCATGTATGAGAACAAAGTTGGATTCTTGTTGATTTGTTCGATGATCGCAAGCCATTGAGAATAAATGGATCTTCAAGAAGAAGATTGACGCCGATAGTAATGTAATCATTCATAAAGCTCGACTTGTCGCGAAAAGGTTTTCGATAAGTTCAAGGGGTTGACTACAATGAGACTTTCTCACCGGCGATTTATGCTTAAGTCTGTCCAATCATGTTAGCAATTGCCACATTTTATGAAATCTGGCAAATGGATGTCAAAACTGCATTCCTTAATGGATTTATTAAAGAAGAGTTGTATATGATGCAACCGTAAGGTTTTGTCAATCCTAAAGGAGCTAACAAAATGTGCAAGCCCAATGATCCATCTATGGACTGTGCAAGCATCTCGAGTTGAATATACGCTTGATAAGTTGATCAAAGCATATAGTTTTATATGCATTTATGGTGAAGCTCAGATTTACAAGAAAGTGAGGGAGCACTACAACATTTTTGATAAGTATATGTGAATGACATATTGTTGATCGGAAATAATGTAGAATTATTCTCGCAAAGCATAAAGGAGTGTTTGAAAGGAGTTCTTTCAAAAGAAAGACTCGTAAAGCTACTTTATATTGAGCATCAAGATCTATTGAGATAGATCAAGACGCTTGATAAGTTTTTTCAATGAGTACACTCCTTTGACAAGATTTTGAAGTAGTTCAAAATGGAAATACCAAAGAAAGAGTTCTTGCTCTGTGTTGCAAAGGTGTGAAATTGAGTAAGACTCAAATCCCGACCACAAGACAAAATAGAAAGAGAATGAAAGTCATTCCCTATGCTTCAATCATAGGTTCTATAAATGTATGCTATGCTATGTACCAGGCTCTATTATACTTGCCCTGATTTGGCAAGGAGGTACAATAGTGATCTAGGAGTAGATCACTGGACATTGGTCAAAATTATCCTTAGTGGAATAAGGATATGTTTCTCTTATGGAGGTGATAAAAGAGCTCGTCAGAGAAGTTACGACGACAAGTTTTAACACCGATCCGATGACTCTAAGTCTCAATCTGGATACATATTGAAAGTAGGGAGCAATTAGCTAGAGTAGCTCCATGCAAGAGCATTGTAGACATAGAATATTTGCAAAAATACATACCGGATGAATGTAATGTAATCTGCTGACTCAAGCTTCTTCCACAAGCAAAACATGATCACAACTTAGTACTCTTTGGGTGTTAATCACATAGCGATGTGAACTAGATTATTGACTCTAGTAAACCCTTTGGGTGTTGGTCACATGATGATGTGAACTATGGGTGTTAATCTTATATGACATGAGTATTGGTGTTAAATCACATGGCTGATGTGAACTAGATTATTGACTCTAGTGCAAGTGGGAGACTGAAGGAAATATGCCCTAGAGGCAATAATAAAGTTATTATTTATTTCCTTATATCATGATAAATGTTTATTATTCATGCTAGAATTGTATTAACCTGAAACATAATACATGTGTGAATACATAGACAAACATAGTGTCACTAGTATGCCTCTACTTGACTAGCCTATTAATCAAAGATGGTTATGTTTCCTAACCATAGACATGTGTTGTCATTTGATTAATGGGATCACATCATTAGGAGAATGATGTGATTGACATGACCCATTCTTGCTAGCCTAGCACTTGATCGCTTAGTATGTTGCTATTGCTTTCATGACTTATACATGTTCCTATAACTATGAGATTATGCAACTCCTGCCATCTGGAGGAACACTTTGGTGCTACCAAACGTCCACAACGTGAATCGGGTGATTATAAAGGAGTACTACGGTGTGTCTCCAAAGGTACATGTTGGGTTGGCGATTTTGAGATTAGGTTTTGTCACTCCGATTGCCTGAGAGGTATCTCCGGCCTTCTCGGTAATGCACATCACTATAAGCCTTGCAAGCAATGTAGCTAATGAGTTAGTTACTAATGATGACATGTAATGAGTAAAGATTCTTGTCGCATAACGAGATTGAACTAGGTATTGATACCGACGATCGAATCTCTCGCAAGTAACATACCGATGACAAAGGGAACAACGATATTGTTGCGCGCGGTTGACCGACAAAGATCTTCGTAGAATATGTAGGAGCCAATATGGGCATCCAGGTTCCGCTTATTGGCTATTGACCAGAATAGTTCTAGGTCATGTCTATACAGTTCTCGAACCCGTGAGGGTCCGCACGCTTAAGGTCTCGGCGATGCTTATATTATGAGTTTATGAGTTTTGATGTACCAAGGAGTTCGGAGTCCCCGATGATATCAGGACATGACGAGGAGTCTCGAAATGGTCGAGACGTAAAGATTAATATATTGGACGACTATATTCGAGTTCGGAAAGGTTCAGGTGATTCGGTATTTTCGGAGTAACGGAGAGTTACGGGAATTCGCTGAGGAGTATATGGGCTTTATTATTATACGGGGAAGGAGGAGAGAGGCTAAAGGAAGGAGGCTGCGCCCTCTCCTCAGGTCCGAATTGGACAAGGGGCGCAGCCCCTTCCTTCTTCTTCCCCTCTTCCCCTTCTCCTACTCCAATAAGGGAGGTGGAATCCTACCAGATTAGGGAGTCCTAGTAGAGTCCCACACTGGCGCCGCCTCCTAGGGTCGGCCTCCTCCTTGCTCCTTTATATATACGGCAAAGGGGGGCACCCCATGACACACAAGTTGATCTAAGGATCGCTCTTCAGCCGTAGCGTGCCCCTCCACCATATTCCACTCGGTCATATCGTCATGGAGTTTAGGCGAAGCCCCGCACGGTAGAACATCATCATCGCTACCATGCCGCCGCGGCCGGGACGGAACTCATCTCCCCGGAGCTTTGCTCGATCGGAGGCTCTAGATCGCCATCGAGTTGAACGCAGTGAACTCTGAGGTCCCTGCGACGCTCGGGTAGCTTGATCGGTCGGATCGTGAAGACGATTTATCACATCAAATCGTTGTTATAACGCTTCCGCTTTCGGGTTCACACAGGGTACGTGGACAATACTTCCTCTCGCTCGCTATGCTATCACCATGATCTTATGGTGTGTAGGAAATTTTGAAATTACCATGCTCCCCAACAAAGTTTATGGGCCACCAAAAGCAGCTCAAGAAAAGGCTCAGCAGCTTAGAGTTGTTCAAGACTTGCGAAGGACAGATGGATCAAGTCCTTGGCAGCCAAGAGTACTAACTCTAACGCCCTCCAAGAGATAATTAAAACGCAGTTGCTACCCCCATTAGAGGCAGCTGCACCCAACCTAAATCACCAACAAGATGATGCGCCGAATGCCACCCTGCGGACGCGACTGAGAGGCCTCAGATTCCATTCAAGCTTAATTTTCGCCACTCGAAAACAAGGTACGGAAACGCGCTGCATTCGAGACATATTGAGGACAAGGCAAGGTAAACAAGATCGATCTAAGGATCGCGTGCGCCGCATATTACACGCGACGATAACCGCCACGGGATATAGCAATTCCGCCGGGCCAACACGTGAGACAAAGCTCATTTGAGTCACGCCGTGATATAGCTCAATACAGGCACCGCACACCCACTATGCTTCATGACGAAGTGATGGATCATCAAATCCCCGAGGGTTTCAAACCCGTAAACATCGAATCATATGATGGCACAAAAGATCCTGTGGTTTGGATCGAGGACTACCTCCTCCATATCCACATGGCCCATGACGATGATCTACACGCCATCAAATACTCCCACTCAAGCTTAAAGGACCAGCCTAAGATTGGCTTAATAGCCCGCCAAATAGAATCAATTGGTTGTTGGGAGGACCCGAAGCCGCATTCCTTGATAACTTCCAGCACATATGTGCGTACCACCAGACAATCGGCGACCTCAGCCACATAATTCAGCAGCCGTAAGAATCGGCCAGACAATTCGGACATGGTTCCTAACCAAGAAAAATCAAATCGCTGATCGTCTGGATGCAGAGGCCCTTGCAGCCTTCAAACATAACATCCACGACGAGTGGCTTGCCCGCACCTAGGACAGAAAAGCCAAATCCATGGCAGCCCTCACAACACTCATGACCCGCTTTATGCTGGAGAGGACAACTGGCTAGCCTATAGCAACAATCTTGACCAAAAACCCCGTAGTTCGGATACCAAGGGCAGAATGGCAGGTTGCATCGCAACAAGCACAAGCTACCGCATTAACGGCGATAATGTCAAGATACGGTAGTCAATGCCGGATTCGTGAGGCTCTAAACCTGGTCACGGAAAAGCCGCTCAAAAGAAATACTCAAGGCCCGGGCCCAATCTGGACCAATACTCGATCGCTCGTAAGCAAATACATGGCACCCCAAAAACTAGCCAACCACACCAACAGGATTGTTGGGTCTTCAAATAGGCGGCAAGTTAAATGCTGAACTCAATGACAAGAGGCTGCATAGCGATGACGAGGAGGAGCCCCATTCCACTTAACAATAGAGGATGTAGGGCTTCCCCCACAAGTGCGGACGGTGAATATGATATACGCAACCCACATACCCAAAAGGGAGCGGAAGCGCACTAAGGGACGATATGCGATGGAGCCATAGCGCCTAAAGTTCAACCCATGGTCCTCCTGCCCATCACCTTTGATCAAGGGACCACCCCACTAGCATCCGCCATTTGCGGATTCGCCGCATTGGTTCTTGACCCAATCGCCGACGGATTCCACTCTCACTAGAGTCCCGATGGACGCGGTAGCAGCCTCTAACCTGCCTCTATCGGATACAAGGCAAAATATGCATAGACCCCAAGGATTAAACCCACAAAGACGACCTTTAAAGGCGCCATACCAAGTAGAGGCCAATTGTAGTGCTCGCCACACTCGGCGGTCTTCGGATCCCTGATAACTTCCAAAGTTAAGAGTTAATCTTCGACATAGTCCCATTCCGCAGCGGGCTATCACGCGACCGCTGGATGAACCGTGACGGCAAAGTTCAATGTGGTGCTGCATTACGCATTCTCAAGCTCAAGATGTCGCCCCGAGGAGTAATCACGGTCAATGGAACACCGAACGCCTTCCAAACGGAGGAGCACACGCCGCCCTCACGGCGGAGGTGCAAAGCAGCCTCACACAGCAATTCTCGAGACCGCTATTAAACGCCCGCACACCGCTGGCGCGCTTCCCAGTAACTTACAACAAGACCGCCGCACGATCCGAAAGCATGCGAGTAATCCGCCCCAACCCCAGCCCTCGCGAAATTATGGCCAAGATTACGCCAGACATAACTACGCCCGAGATACCATGGGCATAAGGGAGGGGCACGACCACATCGACGCCTGCACGCGCTCAACCGCACTGTGGGCCCCGATTGTGTCATTATTTTCCTTTTTCTTTTCTCTTACTTTGACTCCGCTTCCGAAGCCCTGTCCGCACTAGAATTGCCAAACTCATGATGCAACAGCCGTGGAAGCAAAAGTTACGCCGAGTGTCCAGTGGTCTCGCCACGAGCATTATACCTGTTTTACATACCATCCCGTAACCATTACCTCGAGGGGACATGTTAAATAGTCCCATCCCTTGCTTATCACACTATTTGTATCATTCTCGCTTTCATTGCACTTTTTGGATAAACAATACATAGCTTTTTCCTATTATTGCACTCCTTTCTTTATCTATATATATGTTCATTCATGACATGTTGCACCCAGACACTTTGGTACTACTTAATACACCGTGGGGCTTAAGTACCCCAAAAATATGGTGTGATAAGTCCTAACACTTTCAAAAGTGCGGCACCCTCAACTTATAGCATTATATGCATCGGTTCAATCATGTCTTGGGTCAATAGTTGGGTTTGCCTGTTCCCATGTTTTGGTACCTTACGCCCATTATATCGGCTAAGGTAGCGCCGGGAGAACCACTGCGATTGTGCCTCGCTGAGCTGGGTTGAGCACCCCTGGAGAAAGCTAAACTGACCATCATGATAGGGCGAGAGCCGTCGCTGTTCGAGAGGTTTTTTCGGGTCCCTAAAGACTTATGCCGCTTAGAGCGAGGAGTCGGCATTGTCCGCCAAGGCGTGATAGCGCCTCAACTCGGTCTTATTTAATACTAGGGGCTTCACTAAATTTAAAATTATAGAATTCTATGGCTAAGTGAGAGTGTTCAAGCACTATAGTCCGTTACCTTATTCGCTATGCTGAGCGCCCCTCAAGGACCCAAGAATGGGAACAAGAGCGCCAAGTTTATCCCAACACCCCAAAGACTGTGGCATGGGGCTGAAGCCAACGACTTGCCATCTCTCAAATTTGATAAACGGCCGTTACGAAGGTAATATTTTAAATTCACAAGCGTTGCTCAGCGATATGAACAAGTTTTCAGCGATGTGATAACAAACCGAAGTCTATTCAAAATTACATCTTTGGAGCATTCATCCGCTATAAGGCGTGCACCTTCAGACGCCTCATAATACATTTCAGGCTTGGATGCTCCTTCTTCGTGGTGGTCCGTCCACAAGCTTCTCGGGCCCATCTTGCCCCAAAGGCACCTTAGCAGGGGCAAGGTCCTACGGCACCTTCGATGCGTATTTGAGCGCTTGATGACTTTAATCCATGGACAAAGGCCCACCAGCCACGACTAGCCCGGCGTAGCTCCTGTGCATGGCTTCCTTAGGCCACACCAATTATGAGGCCCTTCATGGCCTGTTCGACGACCTTGTGGAGCTCGACCAGTTTCTACCTGGTCGCCAGGGCACTGGATGTCCGGCCTCAAAGATACTAAGACCGTAACACCTTTTCCGCCGAGCCCTCCTCGGCTCGGCCAGAGAACGCGGCAGCATCATACACACTACAGGCAGATCCGCGGATGCTCCCGAGAGCTCCGGATTCGGAAAGTAATAGATAATTCACTTTCACATGCTTGCTTTGTATAAAGAATGCCTTACCCGCCGCTATCTTCTTTAACGATTCAATTTCCGGAGGGCTTTTTGGGCTTCGCCTTAGCGGCTTTGGCACTCTCAAGAGCCGAGGCGAGCTCGAACTCGAAGTTCGAGTCACGCCCAAACTCTCGTGTTTTTCCACGAGCCTCGAGCTTTGCCACAATTCCGCCACCCGCCTCCTCGCTTCTCTCGCCGGCAAGGGCCCAGGGTTGCTTTGCTTTCAGCCATGGACACCGCTTCCTTCTGTGGTCGCCACCTGCTCGTGGGCCCCTACAATACGCATGTTAGTCCTGTCTATTTTTGCAACCAAATCCTTTCTATAAGGTATTACTTTAATAAGGTATTACTTACCTTCCTTGTCCTCGAGCTGCTTTCTTGGCAAGGCCGAGCTCGCTCGGACCGCCGAGGCTCTACTTCAATGCATTGACCTCCGCTAGCCAAGGCAGAGGTCAGAGT
The DNA here is from genome assembly GCA_021605205.1 of Aegilops longissima. Classification (NCBI taxonomy): domain Eukaryota; kingdom Viridiplantae; phylum Streptophyta; class Magnoliopsida; order Poales; family Poaceae; genus Aegilops; species Aegilops longissima. The sequence goes on along the minus strand of JAHIAM010006593.1, from coordinate 20,891 downwards.
GAGCTCTGATTCCCATATTGACATACTTATGTTAGACTCCCTGCGATATCTTTTAGATCCCCAACCGGATTTTCTTCCCAACACCAAACTAAGCATCAGGGCTACCGCCTATGCGGTAATATTTTTACATATTCTCGAACTTACCTCAAAGCCCGTTAGAAGGCTGGCATAAGCCACCAGCCCGCCTTGGCGGATCGAACTTTCTCGATCACCACACTCATAATAGTGCGGTGTTCTCGTCGATGGAGGCGCCTTTAAGCGCCCAGAAGCTATCCCGGTGCCTCCGGATGGACGGAGGTCACCGTGTCGCAATGTTGCCCTTCTTACGGCGGGGCCGCTGTTTGACTTCGGAACCACCGGTTGTTCGGACAGAGTCCGCAAGACAGGCCGGACTTAGAGCCCTCTCGGGTGTCACCCCTTATGCCCGAGTCCGGAGGTCGCCATGGGCGCCTCCAGACCACCCTCCTGGCTGGGCCCTTTGGGACTCCACCGCTGTGTCCTCTCGTGTCACAAGGAGATATGGCTCGGATGTGAAGTGCTATTCACATCCGACGATCCAGGAGCCGACGACGCAAGCAAGCTCGTCTCATGGCGGCTACATGGTTATATTTGGCTAGAAGACACTATGCGACAAATAAGAAGTCATGAGCTATTCGAGTCCTGGACACTTACGATCTCGCCAGGCTTGGCCCTTGTGGCCATTCCTCCTCATCGTTGTCGGCGCTGGTGGAGAAGTCCGAGGAAGGGTCCTTCCTTTTTGATTCTCCGCCCCCAAAGGCGGCCTTCCTTTCTTCTCTCCTACACTGGGAGAGGCTTTTTCCTCCTCCTCGCCCTCGGGAGGATTCCACCAGAGTCGCCGAACGACGAGTCCGACAAAGACTGGGCGCCGGAGCTCCTTCGAGTTCCCTCGTGGCCTTCTTCTGGTTTTCTTCTCTAAGACCACGTGAGGTGCCGGAGCCAGCAGCCCTCATTAATCAAGGCCCACTGGTCTTCGGCAAGGGGCGGACAAATAACTGTCCAACGCCTTCAACCAGCCCCGCTAAAGGTTAGGGAGTTTTTGATCCCAAGATAGAGTCAAACTATGAAAAAGAGTCCCATAAAGGTAAAATAACTTACCTCGCTGGCTTGACATCATGAGCTGAATCACGATCTTCAGAAGCGGATGGGAGCTTCGTGCCCTTGAACAAGACTCTTCCTGCATCTTCATACGAGTGTCAAGAGCCGGCCTGTTGTTCGTGTCAGGCTGGATCAAACTCCCACAAATTGAAGGCCCGTTGTCGCATGGGAGAATCCAATGATCAAGATCACCGGATTACGCTGACAAGCTTGAGATTCTTGTCCACCGTGTTTCGGACGCAGGTTTGGAGTCCGGACAGCTCTTCGAATCACCCCACGCCGCATCCGCCTCTTTCCATGATGTGAGCTGTGGGGAAGCCAGATCGAATTGGGGCCGCCACCATTGAGAGTCGCTGCTGCTTGATGTAGAACCACCCCGATCGCCACCCTTCACGGCCTCCACAAAGGAGCCTCGAGCCATAGGACTTTGGCCATCTTGCCAACCATGGCACCTCCAAGACTACTTGGCCGCCCACTACCTTTGGCTTGACATTGAAGGTCTTCACCATAAGTCAAGTGGGGCTAGATGCAGAGAAAGGTTTCGCACACCACGATAAACGCCGAGATGTTGAGGATGAAGTTCGGGGCCGATCGTGGAAATCCAGTGCTGTAGTAGAACATGAGCCCCTGGACAAATGGGTGAAGTGGAAAACCTAGTCCGCAGAGGAAGTGGGCAAGGAACACCACCTCTCATGGGGCCTAGGGGTGGGAATAAGTTGCCCCACGCCGGGAGCCGGTGCGCGATGTCGCTAGACAAGTATCCGCCTTCCGCAGCTTTTTTGACTTGTCCCTCCGTGACGGAGGAGACCATCCACTTGCCTCCCGCCCCGACATGGCTGGAGAAGGTTGAGGAGGGATGTGCGGATTTGGGCGCCGGAGCTCGAAAAGTGCGAAATGGATAAGCAAAGGAGGAAGAAGGCGAGGTTAAAAGGTGGATCCTTATCCCTTATATGGGCGGACGGTTATGCGCCGCCCGCCACCGGTAAAATCGCTTATCTCCCAAGCGCCAGAATCAATGGCGCGTTGGGTTACCCACGTCAGATTGATGGGAATCCTTAATAAGGCACGATCTCCGCTTTGATAAGACATACCAAGGAAACCGCCCACTAAACGCTACCGAGGTGGAACAAAGAAAACGATTCGATAAAGGCCTCGGACATGGTGTGATGTCACGCCGGAATACGCCAGCCAGATCTGCAAAGTTTATTCTCTCTACGGTGGTATGTGGAACTTGTTTTGCATGAGCTGGACACAATCCTTGTGTTCAAAATCTTCTATGAAGTATTCGGGAGGAACCCGCTTGCAATATCAAGACAATATGCGCGCCGCACTGCCGGCCATTGAAGCCCGGTTCACTGCCACCGAGGGAGTCCTGGATTAGGGGTGTCCGGATAGCCAAACTATCACCGCTGGCCGGACTCGGACTATGAAGATACAAGATTGAAGACTTCATTCCTGTCCCGGATGGGACTTTCCTTGGCGTGGAAGGCAAGCTTACGATACGGATATGTAGATCTCCTACCATTGTAAACCGACTCTTCATAACCCTAACCCTATCCGTGTCTATATAAACCGGAGGGTTTTAGTCCGAGGAAGAACAACAATCATACCATAGGCTAGCTTCTAGGGTTTAGCCTCTCGATCTCGTGGGATCCACTCTTGTACTACCCATATCATCAATATCAATCAAGGTGAGTAGGGTTTACCTCCATCGAGAGGGCCCGAACTGGGTAAAAACATCGTGTCCCTTGTCTCCTGTTACCATCCACCTAGACGCACGTTCGACCCCTACTCGAGATCCGCCGCTTTTTGACACCGACAATGAATTTCGTATAAGTTTTGGATTTACTAGAATTTTAAAACCAGGCATCTCAATGTTTTGCCAAGAATCAACTGTACTCGGTGTTTGAAATTCATTCCCATTTCTTGCATGGGACCTAAGCATGCACCCAAGGGCACAGTTTGATTTTTCAACCAATTTATATGCACGGAGCATGTGCATGTAGTTCAAATTTGAATTATGCACATAAATGCATTGAAAACTCAGCCATCGTGATAAAAATGTCCAAACGAACCCCAAAAATCACAAAAATCACACAACACTTCGTTGTTCTACGCTGACACGAGAAAAAAATTTGAAAGCAATAAGAGGCAATGGATATCATTTCGCCCCCAAAGGTGGGACGCCCTCATCGAAAACCATCATGCTTGTTGTGAGAAGCTCGTTTGTGAGAAGCATATACCCAAACCTGCACCAAATGAGACAAAATTTGTACCACGGCTTGTTGATGCCGCCCATGATAGCATGCCAAGTTTCATGAATTTCAGTTGAGTTTTGATTTACCACAATTTAAAACCAGCATCTCAATGATTTGTCGGCAATCAACGGTGCCCTCGGTGTTTAAAATTCAGTCCCATTTCTTGCATGGGACCTAAGCATGGACCTGTGGACACATATTTGATTTTTCAACCAATTTATATGCACCGGAGCATGTGCATGTAGCTCAAATTTGAATTATGCACATAAATGCATTGAAAACTCATTAATGCATAAAATGTCCAAACGAACCCCTAAAATTCCAAAATTGAACACAACACTCTTGTTGTTCTATGTTGACACTCAAAAAAATTAAAACAATAAGAGGCAACGGATATCGCTTTCATTCCCAAAGGTGGCACGCTCCCCTACCAAAACCATCACGCTTGTTGTGATAAGCTCGTTTGTGAGAAGCTTATACCCAAACCTGCCCCAAATGGGACAAAACTTTACGATGGCATGTTGATGCCTCTACATAATAGCATGCCAAGTTTCATGAATTTGAGACAAGTTTTGATTTACTAGAATTTAAAACCAGGTATCTCAATGTTTGCGGCCGAAAGGACGGTGTAAGGTGGTGTTTGAAATTCATTCCCATTTCTTGCATGGGATCTAAGCATGCAACCAAGGACACATATTTGATTTTTCAATAAGTTTATGTGGATGGAGCATGTGCATGTTGTTCAAATTTGAACTATGCGATAAAATGCTTGGAAACCCAGTTAATGTATAAAATGTACAAACGAACTCCGAATAATTCCAATTTTTGGACGACACACCTATAGTTGCATGTTCACCGCAGATAAAAGTTCTAACAATTCAAACACCAACCTTTATAGCTGTGGACCCCATTACGTAATTCAAATGATCAAGACGATAAATCAGTAGATCGCATTACAGTTTATTATCACCAACCGTGTGAGATGCATAACAAAATATCTTGAGCACCGCTGGTGTATAGTACTATAAATCAAGTAGATCGCATACAATTAGTCTCCTTTGTGTACCCAAATTATGCAACGACGTGATGAGCACTATAACCGGGAAATTCGAACCAAATTTTTGACGCTCAAACTCAACACACAAGGGTTAAGCTTATCCAATGATGTTCACATATCGCATACAGTTCTCAATAAGGGACCGTGATCCGATGCCACTTTATGCCGCTTTTTACAAGCGATTCCAAATTTTGGGCTTCCATGAAATATCTACCTCCCCGCCTACCCCTTACCAAAAGCCACATTTCGCTTCTTTCCGCCTTCCTTTCCAAGTTGAAACCTTCACTCCTTGTTTGTAGTGCCGCCTCGCCGGGCGACCCTCCTTCATGCTCCTACCGCCTATCCACGCAGTAATCCACACCGACCTCCATCCTCCTCCTCCTTCCACATCCCACATGCCCCTACTGCCGCGCCATGAGCAAGACACCTTCCACCCAAATCACCGACCCTTCACCAAATAAGTGCCAGCCTAAGCCATGGTGCACGAGTATAGCCAGACCTCAAGGAGCATTCGCAACGAAGAAGGAAATCGCGTCAGACGCTGGATGAGGTCGCGATGGCTGCCATTCGTGTTTAATTCCCTGATCTTGAAGGAGCACCTTGCCATTTGCTAGCTATGCCGGTTAAGCATGCTCTGCTTACCCGCTATGCAGTTGCTGCTCTCGCTTTCCTTCACAAATTCTAGTGAATTGTGCTATCTAATTTTACCATGCAACTGCTGTTATAGTGTATATGTTCTATATGTCATGCAGTGTGGTGCTCACTTATTAACTGTTTTGTTAATTAGTTGTCATCTTCGCTAACTGCTTGGTTCAATTCTACAAATGTGATGTTCAATTCTTCAGCTGCAATTTTCTATTGTCTTCCATGTGAGAAATAAATTGAATTTATCTTTACAAAATTGTGGGTGCATTCTCGTTATTGTATATCATGGGGAATAAATTGAATTTGGCTGTAGTAAATACATGAGAAACAAATACAATTGCTACAATTTTCTGTAGTTAATCGCTTGGTTAACGTCTGATCTTCTATTAGGTGTATGTTATATTGTGCAATGTGGAGCTCAGCTTAATGTTTGGTTCATTTGTCGTGGTGTTTAGTTAATGCTTGGTTCAATTCTATAATGCGATGTCCAATTGTCATGGGTAGAATTTTGTATTGTTGTGCATGTGAGGAATAAATCGAATTTGGCTGCACTTAATACTTGAGAAACATATACAAGTGCTATATTTCCTAGTTCTTAATCATACTTGGTTTGGATAAATGGGTTTTCCGTGGTTTCAATATAACTGGATGAATCTGCAATGTGATTATTTTCATCAACATATTTTACTAATAGCATGCTAACCCTTACTTAACCCGATGACTAACTACCTTATATGTGTTGCAGGAAACAATGGGAAGCACCGAGGTTTACAATCGAGGTTAGCACGCATGGTCCGTTGTCTAATAGCACATTATTGTGCAATTGCAGAACCATTCTAATATTTAGGTTTTAACAATTTGGTCTTGCACATGTAGGTCCCGCCGAGGTTTTGACCCATTGTTCACCCTTTTGCATATGGGGAAATGAGTTGTCCATGAATATCAATCAAGTCAAGAAACTCGTAAATATTGTTAGGATAAAGAAATTAGCGACAAAAACGACAAGATCTTTGTCCGCACAATGAAGAAGACATCAGTTCACTCAGTGATGGTACTAACTATTATACCTTGCCTTTTTTATTCCTTTGCCCCATTTCCAATATAGAGAAGATATTTATGCACATCCTTGTTTTCGTGCCTTCCAAAGAAGTTCATCGACGATTACCTCTCAAACCACCTGTATGGTCGGAGGCGAGGAAGGTATCATACAACACCCACGGTACAATATTGAAGTGTTCTCAAGAGGACGAAGGATGGACGGTCAATCATCCACAGTGCATCGGACTAAAGTTACAAAGACCTTCAACATCAATGATGGCTCAATATTTGCCTTCGCTTCAGCAGAGTTTCCGATGAGATACATCTCGCTATGTACCGCCTATGATGCTAATTTCGAAAGGTTATAGATGTTGCATGTGAAACTTGGTCTTGGTGTAGTTGTGTAATGGGGTAATTGAGTGTCAAGCTATATCATGTTGTACTCATGTATTTCAATTATGAAAATGAAATATATTGCATGCTTAATATGAACTGCCAATTAGATTAATAAATGGATTATGAATAATTGGATAATTAGCTCGCTAATTGGGTTTTGCAATTGCAAACGGTTGTTGAAAAAATACTGTATGGCGATGACTCAGCAACACACACAGCTTCTAGGAATAAACCGTGCGTATCAATGAACAATCACACATGACTTTCTCTTGAAAACTGTTTGTGTTAGGCCACCTTGCAAACGTTACCACATGAAAACTGTGTGATGGACAGCCTTTGCCACAGTTTCTTCCATGGAGCGTGTGATATATTCAATAACGCAAGTGATTTAACGGAAAATTTGTGTGTGATGTACCGTGAACGAAAAACGCTTTCCTTGGAGCGACTATGGGATGTACATACGAACGGAAACGCTTTGTAGGGACTGACCGTGGGATGTACTTACATCGAAACAATTTCGCCATATAATTGTGTTTTTTTAGCTCTACTGTATGTATTTCCGTATTTCAGCGCTCGCCGGTCGCACACGACCTCATTTTGCCGAACGTGTGTGCCAGGAGGCATATCCCCGACGGTTTCTAGGTCGTGTGGGAAGGAATCCCCTATCGCCCACACTTATTTGGCAACAGTTCCAAATGCTGTCGCGGAAAGGGGTTAAAAACCATTTGTTTAGGAGCTCACTGAACTAGTGATACTTGAATATTCAAACAAGCAAACTACTCAAACAAATCAAAGTGATTTAATATGAGTATGTCAAGATAGTTGATCGACTACACAACGAAGCTAGAGCTAATTGACAAGTTATGTAACATTTTCGAGCCTTGCAACTTCATCAAGTGCTAATAGAGTAATAGTTAACAATAGCCGCCCAAATGAAAATCTTGTTAAACAAAAATTTGTGTTTCTCATGCTTCAATCGTATATAATCAGATTTGGGGATCCCAAATTCAGCAGGATTTCGTAAAGTGCAGACTATAGAAAGAGCCACATCTAAATGATACGTCATGTTACAAATAGCAGCACGCCCATTTGCATCATGCTTTTATATCGATATTTATTGCATTATGGGTTGTTATTACACGTAATGTCACAATACTTATGCCTATTCTCTCTTATTTTACAAGGTTTACATGAAGAGGGAGAATGCAAATGGAATTCGGGCTGGAAAAGGAGCAAATATTAGAGACCTATTCTCGCACAACTCCCAAAGTCCTGAAACTCCACGGAATATCTTAAAATAAATAAAGAAAATCATCGCCAAAGATGAAGGCCGGGGCCCACACCTGCTCACGAGGGTGGGGCGCCCCCCAGGCGCCCTCTACCTCGTGGGCCCCTGGTGGCTCTCCGATTCCCATCTTCTCCTATATGAAGTCTTTCGATGAGAAAAAATCAGAAGCAACCTTTCGACGAAACTCGCCGCCACGAGGCGGAACCTTGGCGGAACCAATCTAGGGCTCCGCAGAGCTGTTCTGCTGGGACACTTCCCTCCGGAGGGGTAAATCATCGTCATCATCATCACCAACGCCCTCACATCGGGAGAGGGCAATCTCCATCAACATCTTCACCAGCACCATCTCATCTCCAAACCCTAGTTCATCTCTTGTATCCAATTCTTGTCTCCAAGTCCGGGATTGGTGCTAGTAGGTTGGTAGTAGTGTTGACTACTCCTTGTAGTTGATGCTAGTTGGTTTATTTGGTGGAAATGTTCAGATCCTTTATGCATATTATTACCCCTCTGATTATGAACATGAATATGCTTTGTGAGTAGTTACGTTTGTTCCTGAGGACAAGGGAGAAGTCTTGCTATTAGTAGTCATGTGAATTTGGTATTCGTTCGATATTTTGATGAGATGTATGTTGTCTAGCCTCTAGTGGTGTTATGTGAACGTCGACTACATAACACTTCACCATTATTTGGGCCTAGAGGAAGGCATTGGGAAGTAATAAGTAGATGATGTGTTGCTAGAGTGACAGAAGCTTAAACCCTAGTTTATGCGTTGCTTCGTAAGGGGCTGATTTGGATCCATATGTTTCATGCTATGGTTAGGTTTACCTTAATACTTTTGTTGTAGTTGCGGATGCTTGCAATAGAGGTTAATCATAAGTGGGATGCTTGTTCAAGTAAGAACAGCACCCAAGCACCGGTCCACCCACATATCAAAATTATCAAAGTACCGAAGGCGAATCATATGAACGTGATGAAAACTAGCTTGATGATATTCCCATGTGTCCTCGGGAGCGCTTTTCCTATTATAAGAGTTTGTCCAGGCTTGCCCTTTGCTACAAAAAGGATTGGGACACCTTGCTGCACTTTATTTACTCTTGTTACTTGTTGCTCGTTACAATTTATCTTATCCAAAAACTATCTGTTACCATTTATTTCAGTACTTGCAGAGAATACCTTGCTGAAAACCGCTTATCATTTCCTTCGCTCCTCGTTGGGTTCGACACTCTTACTTATCGAAAGGACTACGATAGATCCCCTATACTTGTGGGTCATCAAGACTCTTTTCTCGGCGCCGCTGTCGGGAGTATAGCGCCTTTGGTAGGTGGAATTTGGTAAGGAAAAATTTATATAGTGTGCTGAAATTTTCGTCACTTGTTACTATGGAAAGTAATTCTCGAGGGGCTTGTTCGGGTATCTTCACCCCATCCAAGAGAGCAAAGAGTTGCTCCTCAACCTCTGAACCTATTGAAAATGAAACTCCTTTTGAAATTCCTTCGGATATGATGGAAAAACTGCTAGCCAATCCTTTTACAGGAGATGGAACAAAGCATCCTGATGAGCATTTAATATATGTGGATGAAATTTGTGGATTATTTAAGCTTGCAGGTATACCCGATGATGTTGTTAAGAAGAAGGCCTTCCCTTTATCTTTGAAGGGAGACGCATTGACATGGTATAGGCTATGTGATGATATGAGATCATGGAACTATAAAAGATTGAAATTGGAATTTCATCAAAAGTATTACCCTATGCATCTTGTTCATCGTGATCGCAATTATATATATAATTTTTGGCCTCGCGAAGGAGAAAGCATCGCTCAAGCTTGGGGGAGGCTTAAATCAATGTTATATTCATGCCCCAATCATGAGCTCTCAAGATAAATAATTATTCAAAGTTTTTATGCTCGGCTTTGTGATAACAATCGCACCATGCTCGATACTTCTTGTGATGGCTCTTTTATGATGAAGACTATTGAATTTAAATGGAATTTATTGGATAGAATTAAACATAACTCTGAAGATTGGGACCTCGATGAAGGTAAGGAGTTAGGTATGACACCTAAGTTTGATTGTGTTAAATCTTTTATTGATATCGATATTTTCCGTAAGTTTAGCACTAAATATGGACTTGACTCTGAGATAGTAGCTTCTTTCTGTGAATCTTTTGCTACTTATGTTGATCTCCCCAAGGAGAAGTGGTTTAAATATCATCCTCCCATAGAAGTAAAAGTAGCTGCACCTATTAAAGTTGAAGAAAAGACTGTCACTTATAATGATCCTATTGTTCCTACCTCTTATGTTGAGAAACCACATTTCCCTGTTAGAGTAAAGGATCATGCTAAAGCTTCAACTGTGGTTCGTAAAAGCAATATTAGAACTTATACACCTCCTGAGCAAGTCGAAGTAGAACCTAATATTGCTATTGTTAAAGATCTCTTGTCTAATAATATTGATGGGCATGTTATTCAATTCTGTGGTGAAACTGCTAGAATTGCTAAACCTTGTGCTAAAGATAAACATAGACCTGTGGTAGGCGTGCCTGTTATTTCTGTTAAAATAGGAGATCATCGTTATCATGGCTTATGTGATATGGGTGCTAGTGCTAGCGTTATACCCATTGACTTATACAAAGAAATTATGCATGATATTGCACCTGCTGAGTTAGAAGATATTGATGTTACAATTAAACTTGCCAATAGAGATACTATATCTGCAATGGGAATTGTTAGTCTTGTGTGGAAAAACCAAATATCCCGCTGATTTTCTTGTTCTTGGTTCTCCACAAGATAGCTTTTGTCCCATTATATTTGGTAGACCCTTCTTGAACACTGTTAATGCTAAGATAGACTGCAAAAAGAATGTTGCTACTATTGGCTTGGATGATATGATTCATGAGTTTAATTTCTCTAAATTTAGTAAACAACACCATGAAGAAGAATTTCCTAGTAAGGATGAAATTATTAGTCTTGCTTCTATTGCCGTACCTCCTAGTGATCCTCTAGAACACTATTTGCTAGACCATGAAAACGATATGTTCATGAATGAAAGAAGGGAAATAGATGAAGTATTCTTTAAGCAGGAACCTATTCTCGCAACATAATTTGCTGTTGAAATCCTAGGGATCCTCCTCCACCCAAGGGTGATCCTGTTTGAGCTTAAACCGTTGCTCGATAATCTTAAATATGCTTATCTTGATGAAAAGAAAATATATCCTGTTATTATTAGTGCTAACCTTTCGAGCATGAAGAAGAAAGATTATTGAAAACTCAAGAAGCACCGTGCCGCTATTGGATATACTCTTGATGATCTTAAGGGCATTAGTCCCACTCTATGTCAACATAAAATAAATTTGGAAGCGGATGCCAAACCAGTTCGTGATCCTCAACGACATTTGAATCCTAAAATGAAAGAAGTGGTAAGAAAAGAAATACTCAAGCTCCTGGAGGCAGGTATAATTTATCCTGTTGCTGATAGTCAGTGGGTAAGTCCTGTCCATTGTGTCCCTAAGAAGGGAGGTATTACTGTTGTTCCTAATGATAAAGATGAATTGATCCCGCAAAGAATTATCACAGGTTATAGGATGGTAATTGATTTCCGCAAATTAAATAAAGCTACTAAGAAAGATCATTACCCCTTGCCTTTTGTTGATCAAATGCTAGAAAGATTATGCAAACATACACATTATTGCTTTCTAGATGGTTATTCTGGTTTCTCTCAAATACCTGTGTCGGCTAAAGATCAATCAAAGACTACTTTTACATGCCCTTTTGGTACTTTTGCTTATAGACGTATGCCTTTTGGTTTATGTAATGCACCTGCTACCTTTCAGAGATGCATGATGGCTATATTCTCTGACTTCTGTGAAAAGATTTGTGAAGTTTTCATGGACGACTTTTTCGTCTATGGTTCCTCTTTTGATGATTGCTTGAGCAATCTTGATCGAGTTTTGCAGAGATGTGAAGAAACTAATCTTGTCTTGAATTGGGAAAAGTGCCACTTTATGGTTAATGAAAGTATTGTCTTGGGGCACAAAGTTTCTGAAAGAGGTATTGAAGTTGATAAAGCCAAGGTTGATGCTATTGAAAAGATGCCATGTCCCAAGGACATCAAAGGTATAAGAAGCTTCCTTGGTCATGCTGGATTTTATAGGAGGTTCATTAAGGACTTCTCAAAAAATTCTCGGCCTCTGACTAATTTATTAAAAAAATATGTACCATTTGTCTTTGATGATGATTGTGTAGAAGCATTTGAAATACTTAAAAAGGCATTAGTCTCTGCACCTGTTGTTCAGCCACCTGATTGGAATTTACCCTTTGAAATTATGTGTGATGCTAGTGATTATGTCAGAGGTGCTGTTCTAGGGCAAAGAGTTGATAAGAAACTAAATGTTATCCATTATGCTAGTAAGACTCTAGACAATGCTCAAAGAAATTATGCTACCACCGAAAAGGAACTTTTAGCAGTTGTCTTTGCTTGTGATAAATTCAGACCCTATATTATTGATTCTAAAGTAACTATTCACACTGATCATGCTGCTATTAAATATCTTATGGAAAAGAAAGATGCAAAACCTAGACTTATTAGATGGGTTCTCTTGCTGCAAGAATTTGATTTGCATATTGTTGATAGAAAAGGAGCTGAGAACCCCGTTGCAGACAACTTATCTAGGTTAGAGAATGTTCTTATTGACCCACTACCTATTGATGATAGCTTTCCTGATGAACAATTAAATGTCATAAGCACTTCTCGTAGCACTCCATAGTATGCTGATTATGCTAATTATATTGTTGCTAATTTTATACCACCTAGCTTCACATACCAACAAAAGAAAAAGTTTTTCTATGATTTGCGACATTACTTTTGGGATGACCCACATCTTTATAAAGAAGGAGTAGATAGTGTTATTAGACGTTGTGTACCTGAGCATGAACAGGAACAAATCCTACGCAAGTGTCACTCTGAAGCTTATGGAGGACACCACGCTGGAGATAGAACTGCACATAAGGTATTGCAATCCGGTTTTTATTGGCCCACTCTCTTCAAGGATGCCCATAAGTTTGTTTTGTCTTGCGATGAATGTCAAAGAATTGGTAATATTAGTAGACGTCAAGAAATGCCTATGAATTATTCACTTGTTATTGAACCATTTGATGTTTGGGGCTTTGATTATATGGGACCTTTTCCTGCCTCTAATGGATATACACATATTTTAGTTGATGTTGATTACGTTACTAAGTGAGTAGAAGCTATTCCAACTAGTAGTGCTGATCATAACACTTCTATTAAAATGCTTAAGGAAGTTATTTTTCTGAGGTTTGGAGTCCCTAGATATTTAATGACTGATGGTGGTTCACAGTTTATTCATGGCGCTTTCCGTAAAATGCTTGCTAAATATGATGTTAATCATAGAATTGCATCTCCTTATCACCCACAGTCTAGTGGTCAAGTAGAATTGAGCAATAGAGAGCTCAAATTAATTTTGCGAAAGACTGTTAATAGGTCTAGAAAGAATTGGTCCAAGAAACTTCATGATGCATTATGGGCCTATAGAACTGCATATAAGAATCCTATGGGTATGTCTCCGTATAAAATGGTTTATGGAAAAGCATGTCACTTACCTCTCGAACTAGAACATAAGGCATATTGGGCTACATAAGAGCTCAACTATGATTTTAAACTTGCCGGTGAGAAGAGGTTATTTGATATTAGCTCACTTGATGAATGGAGAACCTAAGCTTACGAAAATGCCAAGTTATTTAAAGAAAAAGTTAAAAGATGGCATGACAAAAGGATACAAAAGCGTGAGTTTAATGTAGGTGATTATGTATTGCTATACAACTCTCGCTTAAGATTTTTGTAGCAAAACTTCTCTAAATGGGAAGGTCCCTACGTTATCGAGGAGGTCTATCGCTCGGTGCCATAAAATTCAACAACTTCAAGGCACAAATCCAAGGTGGTAAACGGTCAAAGGATCAAACATTATATCTCGTAATCCCATAAATGTTGAAACAAATATTATTGAAACCGTAACCCGGAGGAATACATAAGGGACACTTTCCGCACTGCTTGCATCTCAAAAGGAATAGGTATGTGGTACGGTAAGTAAACCGACTCCAAAACAATTTCTAAGGCAATATTTCTCCGTTTTGGAATATTTAGAAAAATAGAAAAAAAAGTAGCAGTCCGGGAAGGACACGAGGGCTCCACGAGGGTGGTGGGCGCGCCCCCTACCTCACGAGCACCTCGTGTGCCCTCCGGACTTCGTTTTCATGCACGATACGTCTTTTGGTCAGTAAAAATTCATTATATATTCTCCCGAAGGTTTTGACTCCCGTATCACGCAATTATCCTCTGTTCTTGTTTTGAGTTGTTGTTGCTGCAAATTAGAGCAAGATGTCTTCTCAAGAGTCAGTCGGGGAGAGCCGGGTATCTAATCCGGCACCGGAACCAAGGGCAAACAGCGATGCTGACCACTTTGGGCCAGCAACGGAGGAAGAGATGGAGGCCGACTTGATGTGTAACATCCCAAAATTCTAAATTTTGGTATGTTATAATAAATAGATAGATTTGTTTGTTTGTTTGAATTGTTGTGTGATTGATTGAGTGAAATTTGAAACTTTTTGAAAGTTAAATGAGAGGGAATAAAAGGACTTTCCCAAACTTTCATTTTTGCTTTCTGATCTCCGTGAATTCAAATATTTTTCATCACAAAACCCTGGAGAGAGGATAACATGACTTCTTCCATTTAAATGAAAAAGGGGTGTTGAAAATATTCGAATTTCATTTGGAAATATTTTCTAATTCATAAACTTCATGCAACTCAGTGATTTTCACGAGCGAGGATAAAATGACTTTTTCAAAACATATGAAATATGAGTTGGGTGTTTCAAAGGATCAAATTCGAAGTCCTTTTGGAATTATTTTTCAATTTGGATTTTATTCAAATTATTTTTCTCCAAAAATAAACTACATGGAAAATAGGGTAACATGATTCCCTACAACAGAAAATTGGAGAGGAATAAATTTGAATTCATTTTGGTACTTTTAAAATGATTTTTATTGGATTTTATTAGAGCTGAAGCACTCTTTGCTTTATTTGAATTTGTGTGTATTTTATTTAATGCTAGAATAATGTTCATGCTGTGGAAAATATTTTTCTGCAAATTTTGATATATAATATGCCTATATAAAGTTTTAGTTTTATTTTCGTTTTTCAGTTTATCTCTTTCTGTTTAAAAGAAAACAAATAACAAACTGCACGCGCGCCTGAAACTAACTGTCGCGACGTGCGCATCATAGTACCAGCGGGCCATATTCATTCCTCATATATATATATATATATATATATATATATATATATATATATATATATATATATATATATATATATATATATATAGTTTTTCTTTTCCTTTTCTGTTGCTAAAAAAACACAGTGTACGCGCGCGGCCGGCCGATGCCTTTAGGCCCGTGCGAGGCCTTAGCATTTTTCTGCTCTGTTTCGTTTAATTACGTCTACGTTTAGTCCCACATTGCCTAGCCTTTAACCCCTAAGCCTCTTTTCCACCTATAAATACAGACCCATAGAGCCTCCAAAAATCATCTGATTCGGGTTAAATCAATATTTTGGTTTGACTAAGAAAATATTTTTTCTCCTCTCCGCGCGACTTCTGGAAATTTTCTTCTCTCTCCGAAGTTGTCTTTTCTCTGCCTTATAAAGGTATCTTTCTTTGTTTTTTTTTCCTTCTTATACTTCCGTAGTTTATTATTTTTAGACTAATACAATAGATTAGATTATCAATTAGTCTACGATTTATACATTAGACCTTAGTCAGAATTATTTTTCTTTCAGAAACAACTTGGCCCTGATTTTTCAAATAGCCATAACTTTTTACTCGTTCATCCAAATTAGATGAAACCAACGCCCACTTCTTCGTTACGATCTCCTCTATCCAGTAATTCAACTCAAACATGTTTTTGAAAGTTTAAATTTTCGAAATTTTTTCAGATTCATATTCAAACTTCTTTTATTCATAACTTAAGTTCCGTAACTCCGTTTGAGTTGATTCTTTTTGCATTGTGTCACAAATTTGCTTAAGTTTCTGTTTGTGTACTTAGGTTTCAAATTTGAATATTTTAGATTTGAATTTGATGAAATTTGTTCAAATCACTAATTTGGTCATATTTTGAGTTTTATAAAGTAGTTTTGATTGATTCTTTTTGCTACTGTTTTATTATGGTTTTGTCTATCCAGTAGCATATACTTCTTTATTTTTACTTTATTTTTAAATTAGGTTTTTAGCAAAACAGTACTGTTTTAGTTATAGTTTTGTTTTAGTCTTTTCTTTATTGTTTTTATTAGTTTCAAATTATTTCTTTTGTCACTCTTGAAAAATTTAGTTCTGTTTCTGTTAGTCAACAAAAGAAAATTTTGTTTTTATTTTAAAATTTGTTTTTCTTAGTTTTGTATGAAAACTTGTTTAGGTCATAGTTAGTGTTTCATAAAAGCTTTTTATTTGTTTCTTTTTGCTATTAAAAGTTTATGAAAAATACCTTCTGTTAAAATTAGTTGTTTTATATTTTCTTTTCAGATTATTGATTATGTTGGTATTTCCTTTGATGTTAAATTTTACTTAGGACAAAACTATTTTTGTGTTATGTCTTAGAGTTTTCTTTAGTAGTTTTGTTGTGTAGTTTTCCTTTGTTTTATTTGGTGTCCCTTGATTTGCATTTTTATTTGTTGGTTTTATTATGAGTGTTAAAATTGTTTGCTAGGATGTTTGCTTATATGAATGCTATGTTTGACTATATAGATTTTCAACGGAGTGACGAATAGTTCTACCAAGTCATTATTCGAGAGTGTTGTTATCTTCATCAACTTACCAGGCAAGTTCACTTTGACCATGTTTTTCATACCTATGTGTTTTATTGCATCTAGTGTCATCTTCGCAACAATCCCTCCAGTAGTGATATTGAATCCTTGTAGTTGAGTAGTATGCATGAGGTAGGAACCCATCACCCTGTTACCAAGCCCGGACGTTATTTATTTTAATGCTACGCTATAGTAGACGGGTTGGTATGAGTGCTCGGGAGTGGTGTGAGAATGGAGGATCTACGTCAATGACGATAACTCCATGATGGAATCTGCAAGGATCTGCATCTTCAAGGCCTCAAGACTTCAAGACTCGAGACAAGAATTCAATACACACTCACTGGGTGAAGGATTGGTTGACGGGCACCCCGGAGAAACCAAAGGTTGGCCAGATGCGTGGAGAAGCGCCATGACATCTTGCGGAAAGCTTCACCTGCACTCAAAGAGACGGAAGAATACTTCATGCCCGAAGCTTACTCCGCAACCGCAAGTCACTATGGGCTCGGCTTGGTTGACCTTAGTTGTGACTCTGCTAGGACGGTGCTAGCAGATGTAGAACTACGGTAGGATTGGATGAGCACCGGACGGTGGTCGAGGAACTCTTCGGAAGACCATGTTTGGTCGTCTTGTTCTCAAACACCTCAAGTGCGAGAACGTAAAAGAGGGATCGAATCTTGCGGGTAAAGTGTACAAACCTCTGCAGAGGGTTTAAACCTAATCGATTAGCCGTGTCCCGATTCACGGACAATTTGAGCATCCGGACTTGGATCTATCTCGGAACTCTCAACACCGGACTGATAACATAATTGTGGGCAACTTACGATGATTTTGGGCTATGAGACATCGGTTGGCGGAACCATGTCATGATAGAAAACTCTATAGTACAGACTTCATTTATTCCTTTGATGTAGGGAAAATAAAATCAGCTTTTACGTAAACGAAACTCAGATACAGAGCCACAAAGCCAAATTGCATATAGTATAGTTTTACCATCTGTTTATTCATGTTGTGATCTTGCCGGTACATTCAATGTACTGACCTACACGGCTGCAACGTATCATGTTGCAGGATTTTCTTCGACGAGTAAGAGTTACGATACAGGTTACGGTCTACACTCAACTCCGCCGATGGCGTTGATGGGACTCCACACCCGCTTGATTGTTTCCGCTGAGTATTATGAGGTATATATCATTTTACGTTATTTATACATGTGATTGCACTTTGATATATACATTGATGTACTGTGTGTGCCAAGATATCTTGATCCGTGGATGGCACAGAAACACAGAGGCTTGACCGTCTGAGGTCGAGTCGCTACAGATATGGTATCAGAGCACATGTTGATTGTAGGACGTGACCCTAGAAATCGGAAAGCCCCTTGGACAGGAAATTTCTAAAACTTTATTTTCAAAAAGACTCTTACTTCTCATCTTTTCTGATTTTATCAAATAGACCCTCTCACCTCAAATAGTTAGAATATACCCCTTATCCTTTGATCACCCGGAGGATCAACTGAAGACGCTCCAAGAAGGATTAGATATCGGAGAACTGATGACCATTTCAGAGTAAAGAGGATTTCACCATGCGTTGGAAGAATTGCAGCTGCAACAATTGAAGACTCTGAAGACTTGAAGAATTTGAAGTTCCTGAAGAATTATTTGACCTTTAGAGACCAAACCCTGTTATACACCTACGTTAGATGCGACGATTTGTGAGCTGTCATTTGTTTGATGTTTTCCGACAGCCACAAAGTAAAACTTGTTTCTTCAAAACTATTGTTTGTATTGTGTGTATATCCCTCCCCACCTCTCTCATATCTCATCTCAAAACTTTTGGACCCCATAGATGATGAATGAAGTTGGTCTGCTATTCTTCGGACCGATGACTCACCGGAGGCGAGCTATGGATTCGAACATGGAGAATCACTTGGGAGCAATTTGGTTTCAAGGAAGAATGAAGTATCTTACGCTCTTGAAGATTTTGAAGGAAGTGCTGCAACCTGGTGGAAAATGCATCAAGCCATACAAGGAGTTAATGGAGCAAGAACTTGGGACGAATTCAAGAAGACTCGACAAGATCTCGCCTTATCCGGAAGCACCATGATACACCAAGAAATAAACCTTGTGCTGCAAGACTTGCAGAGAAATAGGACACACCAGGAGGAACACAAGGATGGATGCCCTCATTGTGAGGAGAAACACCCAGTGAGGAATGCCCAACTAGTCGTGTGACTTGTTTCTTGTGTGAAGGAACCACCCACTACCCGACCCAAAGGTCACATTTACCCCATGGTGCAACAAACTATTCAGGAGCAGGAAGAAGGAATGAAAGAAGCCCTCCGAGAAGTTATGAAAGAACCTGTGATGAAGGAATGTGTTGAAGACCCTGATGGAGAAGGCCTCAACAGATTTTACTCCAATGCCTGCTATTCATGTGGAGAATAAGGACATCTTTCAGAGTATTGCACGAAGGAAAGCCAAAAGTATCTCAGAGACTTCCCGACGGAAGCAATAGAGTTTGATCCACAGGGAATAGAAGGTTTGATCAGAACGAAGAAACCGGAAGAGAAAACAAAGACACCCTCGTAACAACCAATTTCGCAAAGAGGGACAAGAGTCATATTACCTGTTTTGAATGTAAGGACGTGGGCATTATGCCAATCATTGTCTCGAAAGGAAGCAAGGAACTCAAGGAGCAGGCACCATCTCCAAGAAGGCCAAAGACTTATCGAAAGTTATTTGTTTTCATTGCAAGGAAGCAAGACATTATGCTACTAAATGTCCCGACAAGATGAAAGCTGGAGTTGAGTAGTTGGAATTTTGATATTGGAAACAAGAGTAATAGAAAGCAATTTCATGTTTATGAGTACAATAAGTTGAGTTATGTAATGGGTGCTCAGAGTTTGTAATGGATTCATGAAATCAATAAAGTTAAGGTGACATGTTTTCATATGTTTAAATGTAGGAGTTGTTACTCTGTGAACAAAGATTTTGACCATTTTCGAGGATATGAGAAATATGGTCTATGGATGGATTTGTGAATTTCATTTTTAGGGTGGTTGTACCCTGTGAAGAAGACTAGACTAATGGATAAGAAAATATATATTCCACGGACTGTAGTTCGAAGAAAAAAAAAGTTGGAGTTTTGCTTTTGATATGATGGTATGAAGAAACAGAGTACTGCTGGATTTAAAGGATGTGTAATATGGAACAAGAGAGTTACCCCAAGGATGAGTTAAGCTGCACTAGTGTTGAAGTGGGCCATAACCCACATGCCCAAGAATTAATAAGGATCAAGTACCCACTGGAGAAAGAAATTTTGGGAATAGACTACGATTTGATAAACCAACGATTCTATAGGAGTTTACGCAAAACCTGAGAGTTGTTAAGGAACGATAGATGTTTGTTTGGCCTGCAGAATCAATGGATTTTTCCGAACTTGGTTCATCGACAAGAGAAATTCTGCAATGCTTGTGAGGATGACCGAGTGTTAGAATGCGAGATTCGCTAAACCATGTACAAGGTAATGATTTGGGTGCGGGATGGATTGATCACCATACCGACTTACTCTTATTATTCGCTTTGCTATATGGGATGGTAAAATCTGAGTGACTTACCTATAGTAGAGAGACGACGATCAAAACCTTGTTTAAACCTTAGAAAGGTATAGGTATTTTTCCCCTTGTACACGGCAGTTGTTGCCAACCGTAGGTTATACGGTGAGGTTCAACCTGCACTGTTTCTGCAGGGAAACCATAAATCGTTGACCACCATGAGATACCGATATTTGTTTAGAATTGGCGCCTGATCTGTCGACTATGAAGACCAGCCTCGGAATAACCTTACCAAGAGTAAAAGACAAAAGAATTGAGGAAAAGGTTATGCCACTACGGAAGAGCCAGAGAAGGAATTATCCTTAATATCTGAGAAGACCGACATCGCCAAAGAATAAGGATAGAGTATCTGAGTTTTGATGGAACCGTAACAATGCTTCTAAGGAGGTAGCACCCTGCACCGGAGACGATCGATGGATTTTGAAGACCCCAAACCTAACCCATTTCTTTCTAGTTTCTCCAATCTCGAGGACGAGATTCATTTTAAGGGTGGTAGATTTGTAACATCCCAAAATTCTAAATTTCGGAATGTTATAATAAATAGATAGATTTGTTTGTTTGTTTGAATTGTTGTGTGATTGATTGAGTGAAATTTGAAACTTTTGAAAG
>JAHIAM010006592.1:0-107324 GCA_021605205.1 Aegilops longissima | reverse complement strand
AAGATCAACTTGTGTGTCATGGGGTGCCCCCCTCCTTCGTATATAAAGGGGGGGAGGAGGAGGGGACCGACCAAGGGGGTGGCGCGCCCTAGGAGGAGGAAACCTACTCCAAGTAGGTTTGCCCCTCCCTTTCCTAGTCCAAGAAGGAGTGGGAAGGAAGGAGTGGGAGAGGGGAAAGGCAAGGGGGGCTCCGCCCCCCCTTCCTTATCCTATTCGGACTCAAGGGGAGGGGGCGCGCCTCTTGCTCTGGCCGGCCCCTCTCTCTCTCCACTAGGGCCCAACAAGGCCCATTAGTTCCCGGGGGGGTTCCGGTAACCCTCGGTACTCCGATATATATCCGATAACCCCCGGAACTATTCCGGTGTCCGAATATAGTCGTCCAATATATCAATCTTTATGTCTCGACCATTTCGAGACTCCTCGTCATGTCCGTGATCACATCCGGGACTCCGAACAACCTTCGGTACATCAAAAACTATAAACTCATATTATAACTATCATCATAACGTTAAGCGTGCGGACCCTACGGGTTCGAGAACTATGTAGACATGACCTAGAACTGTTTCCGGTCAATAACCAATAGCGGAACCTGGATGCTCATATTGATTCCTACATATTCTACGAAGATCTTTATCGGTCAAACCGCATAACAACATACGTTGTTCCCTTTGTCATCGGTATGTTACTTGCCCGAAATTCGATCATCGGTATCTCAATACCTAGTTCAATCTCGTTACCGGCAAGTCTCTTTACTCGTTACGTAATGCATCATACCGTAACTAACTCATTAGCTACATTAACTTCAAGGCTTATAGTGATGTGCATTACCGAGAGGGCACAGAGATACCTCTCCGACAATTGGAGTGAAAAATTCTAATCTCGAAATACGTCAACTCAACAAGTACCTTTGGAGGCACCTGTAGAGCACCTTTATAATCACCCAGTTATTTTGTGACGTTTGGTAGCACACAAAGTGTTCCTCCGGTAAGCGGGAGTTACATAATCTCATAGTCATAGGAACATGTATAAGTCATGAAGAAAGCAATAGCAACATACTAAACGATCAAGTTCTAAGCTAACGGAATGGGTCAAGTCAATCACATCATTCTCATAATGATGTGATCCCATCAATCAAATGACAACACATGTCTATGGTTAGGAAACATAACCATCTTTG
Organism: Aegilops longissima; assembly: GCA_021605205.1. NCBI lineage: Eukaryota > Viridiplantae > Streptophyta > Magnoliopsida > Poales > Poaceae > Aegilops > Aegilops longissima. The sequence goes on along the minus strand of JAHIAM010006592.1, from coordinate 106,147 downwards.
ATCAATGAGCTAGTCAAGTAGAGGCATACTAGTGACATTAAGTTTGTCTATGTATTCACACATGTACCATGTTTCCGGTTAATACAATTCTAGCATGAATAATAAACATTTATCATGATATGAGGAAATAAATAATAACTTTATTATTGCCTCTAGGGCATATTTCCTTCAGTCTCCCACTTGCACTAGAGTCAATAATCTAGATTACACAGTAATGATTCTAACACCCATGGAGTCTTGGTGCTGATCCTGTTTTGCTCGTGGAAGAGGCTTAGTCAACAGGTCAGCAACATTCAGATCCGTATGTATCTTGCAAATCTCTATGTCTCCCACCTAGACTTGGTCCCGGATGGAATTGAAGCGTCTCTTGATGTGCTTGGTCCTCTTGTCAAATCTGGATTCTTTTGCCAAGGCAATTGCACCAGTATTGTCACAGAAGATCTTCATTGGTCCTGATGCACTAGGTATGACACCTAGATCGAAATGAACTCCTTCATCCAGACTCCTTCATTTGCTGCTTCAAGCAGCTATGTACTCCGCTTCGCATGTAGATCCCGCTACGACGCTTTGTTTAGAATTGCACCAACTGACAGCTCCACCGTTTAATATAAACACGTATCCGGTTTGCGATTTAGAATCGTCCGGATCAGTGTTAAAGCTTGCATCGACGTAACCATTTACGACTAGCTCTTTGTCACCTCCATAAACGAGAAACATATCCTTAGTCCTTTTCAGGTATTTCAGGATGTTCTTGACCGCTGTCCAGTGATCCACTCCTGGATTACTTTGGTACCTCCCTGCTAAACTAATAGCAAGGCACACATCACGTCTGGTACACAGCATTGCATACATGATAGAGCCTATGGCTGAAGCATAGGGAACTCCTTTCATTTTCTCTCTATCTTCTGCAGTGGTCGGGCATTGAGTCTGACTCAACTTCACACCTTGTAATACAGGCAGGAATCCTGTCTTTGCCTGATCCATTTTCAACTTTTTCAAAACTTTATCAAGCTATGTGCTTTGTGAAAGTCCAATCAAGCGTCTTGATCTATCTCTATAGATCTTGATGCCCAATATGTAAGCAGCTTCACTGAGGTCTTTCATTGAAAAACTTCTATTCAAGTATCCTTTTATGCTATCCAGAAATTCTATATCATTTCCAATCAACAATATGTCGTCCACATATAATATCAGAAATGCTACAAAGCTCCCACTCACTTTCCTGTAAATACAGGCTTCCCCAAAAGTCTGTATAAAACCATATGCTTTGATCACACTATTAGCGTTTATTCCAACTCCGAGAGGCTTGCACCAGTCCATAAATGGATCGCTGGAGCTTGCACACTTTGTTAGCTCCCTTAGGATCGACAAAACCTTCTGGTTTCATCATATACAACTCTTCTTCCAGAAATCCATTCAGGAATGCAGTTTTGACATCCATCTGCCATATTTCATAATCATAAAATGCGGCAATCGCTAACATGATTCGGACAGACTTAAGCATCGCTATGGGTGAGAAGGTCTCATCGTAGTCAATCCCTTGAACTTGTCGAAAACCTTTTGCAACAAGTCGAGCTTTGTAGACAGTAACATTACCGTCAGCGTCAGTCTTCTTCTTGAAGATCCATTTATTCTCTATTGCTTGCCGATCATCGGGCAAGTCAACCAAAGTCCACACTTTGTTCTCATACATGGATCCCATCTCAGATTTCATGGCATCAAGCCATTTTGTGGAATCTGGGCTCACCATCGCTTCTTCATAGTTCGTAGGTTCAGCATGATCTAGTAGCATGACTTCCAGAACAGGATTACCGTACCACTCTAGCATGGATCTTACTCTGGTTGATCTACGAAGTTCAGTAACAACTTGATCTGAAGTTTCATGATCATCATCATTAACTTCCTCACTAATTGGTGTAGGTGTCATAGAAACCGGTTTCTATGATGAACTACTTTCCAATAAGGGAGCTAGTACTATTACCTCATCAAGTTCTACTTTCCTCCCACTCACTTCTTTCGAGAGAAACTCCTTCTCTAGAAAGGATCCATTCTTAGCAACGAATGTCTTGCCTTCGAATCTGTGATAGAAGGTGTACCCAACTGTCTCCTTTGGGTATCCTATGAAGACACATTTTTCTGATTTGGGTTCGAGATTATCAGGTTGAAGCTTTTTCACATAAGCATCGCAGCCCCAAACTTTCAGAAACGACAACTTTGGTTTCTTACCAAACCATAGTTCATAAGGAGTCGTTTCAACGGATTTTGATGGTGCCCTATTCAACATGAATGCGGCCGTCTCTAAAGCATAACCCCAAAACGATAGCGATAAATCAGTAAGAGACATTATAGATCGCACCATGTCTAGTAAAGTACGATTACAACGTTCGGACACACCATTACGCTGTGGTGTTCCGGGTGGCGTGATTTGCGAAACTATTCCGCATTGTTTCAAATGTAGACCAAACTCGTAACTCAAATATTCTCCTCCACGATCAGATCGTAGAAACTTTATTTTCTTGTTACGATGATTTTCAACTTCACTCTGAAATTCTTTGAACATTTCAAATGTTTCAGACTTATGCTTCATTAAGTAGATATACCCATATCTGCTTAAATCATCTGTGAAGGTGTGAAAATAACGATATCCGCCACGAGCTTCAACATTCATTGGACCACATACATCTGTATGTATGATTTCTAACAAATCTGTTGCTCTCTCCATAGTACCGGAGAACGGCGTTTTAGTCATCTTGCCCATGAGGCACGGTTCGCAAGTACCAAGTGATTCATAATCAAGTGGTTCCAAAAGTCCATCAGTATGGAGTTTATTCATGCGTTTTACACCGATATGACCTAAACGGCAGTGCCACAAATAAGTTGCACTATCATTATCAACTCTGCATCTTTTGGCTTCAACATTATGAATATGTGTATCACTACAATCGAGATTCATCAAAAATAGACCACTCTTTAAGGGTGCATGACCATAAAAGATATTACTCATATAAATAGAACAACCATTATTCTCTGATTTAAATGAATAACCGTCTAGCATCAAACAAGATCCAGATATAATGTTCATGCTCAACGCTGGCGCCAAATAACAATTATTCAGGTCTAAAACTAATCCCGAAGGTAGATGTAGAGGTAGCGTGCCGACCGCGATCACATCGACTTTGGAACCATTTCCACGCACATCGTCACCTCGTCCTGGCCAGTGTTAAGCAATCCGTAGTCCCTGTTTCGAGTTGCAAATATTAGCAACAGAACCAGTATCAAATACCTAGGTGCTACTGCGAGCTCTAGTAAGGTACATGAGGGAGTCCTGGACTAGGGGGTGTCCGGATAGCCGAACTATCACCGGTGGCCTGACTCCTGGACTATGAAGATACAAGATTGAAGACTTCAGCCCGAGTCCGGATGGGACTTTCCTTGGCGTGGAAGGCAAGCTTGGCGATACGGATATGTAGATCTCCTACCATTGTATCCGACTCTGTGTAACCCTAACCCTATTCGGTACCTATATAAACCGAAGGGTTTTAGTCCGTAGGACGAACAACAATCATACCATAGGCTAGCTTCTAGGGTTTAGCCTCTCTGATCTCGTGGTAGATCTACTCTTGTACTACCCATATCAAATCAAGCAGGAGTAGGGTTTTACAACCATCGAGAGGGCCCGAACCTGGGTAAAAACATCGTGTCCCTTGTCTCCTGTTACCATCCGCCTAGACGCACAGTTCGGGACCGCCTACCCGAGATCCGCCGGTTTTGACACCGACATTGGTGCTTTCATTGAGAGTTCCTCTGTGCCGTCACCGTCAGGAAGGATGCCTCATCCCGTCTTTAAAGACGACATTATCACCAAAGGAGCCTTTGCCGCCGGCCAGACTCTTTGGCTAGGTGGTTTCCTTATGACGACCAGTTCGGCCGCCGCGCCGACGATGACTTCTTGGGTCATCGAAACCAATCTTCATGTTACCTCGGAACTTGCCGAGCAGCTAGATCCGATCGAGCTCTCCTCCGTGAACGAGCTCTTGGATCGCATCGCCGCCCTAGGAGTCGCCACTGACTACGATCAGATCGGGCCTAAAACCGATCTGAGAGAGATTAACTCTCCGCAGGATACCCACCATGTTATTGTGGTAGAGGAACAATACGGCGACTCTTCTTCTATCTTAAGGACTAGCTACGTCCGGATTCCCGACCCCTCCATGCCGGATTCCCGCGGAGGGACGGATGTTGATGAAATCCTGAACTTAAAGTCAGGCGGCGGGTTGGATTCACTGGATAACATCCAAAAACCCAAACTTCCAAGTTCGGAAACTTCTCGGCCCCTGAGTCTTAGATTGGACGGGGTTCTGGATCTAATTCCACCTGCCCACCCAAACATTAGCGATCTATCCCGAATTCGGCAAGAGCCCGCTGAAACAGTACATCATTACTGGGCCAGATTCCTCCTAGTTATGGACATGATAAAGGACTGCCGAGAGGAGGACGCAATCTCACTCTTCTTCAATAATTGCACAGACGAGGGAATCCTAAACGCCATAAGTCATCGTGAAATTACACGCTTTGCTGACTTGGTGACCATAGTACAAAAGTACTGTACGATGGAGAGTGCTTGGAAAACCGAAAGTAAATTTTGGGATAATCCGGCCCCGAACACAGCCCTTGTCCGAAATAAAAGGGTGCATCATCACCAACCACCTGGGTTAAATACCAAAAAACAAAACCCCCCTAAAGGGCATGGAACCGTACTGGAGGGATGGCTCAACGGACCCTGCAAAATTCATAGCACAGAGGACGCCACTCCAACTCATAGCCTTCGAGCATGTTGGATACTACGGCAGGTGGCCAAAAGTGGCGAAGAGCTTCTAGCTTCAGAATCCCAGCCCAACAATACCAGTACGGTATTAACAGTCTTCGAGACTTTCGCATCAAATAACATGCGGAAGCGAACACTCCGCAACCTTGCCGAAGTCTACCAAGTAGCAACAATAAATCCATGGAGTGACATGGCTATTACCTTTGATGCCAGTGATGAACCCAAATTCCGAACAGCCCGAGCACTAGCCGCATTGGTCCTCAGTCCAATAGTGGACGGCTTTCGCCTTACTAAGGTACTCATGTATGGCGCAGCGGATTAAACCTCATCTATGAGGAAACCCTCCGAAAAATGGAAATAGACTGGAGCCGCATTGAGCGAAGCAGCACAACCTTCAGAGGAATAATCCCTAGCCGGGAAGCATGCTGCACAGGAAAAATCACATTGGACGTAGTGTTCGGCTCGCCGGACAATTACAGGTCCGAGGAGGTCACATTTCAAGTGGCCCCGTTCAGCAGAGGATGTCATGCTCTATTAGGGCGAGCAGCATTCACAATTTTTCAAGCTATACCCCATTATGGGTACATGAAGCTTAAAATGCCCGGACCTAACGGAATCATCATTCTCGCTAGTGATCTGAACATAGCACTCCGCGCCGAAAACAAGACAGCCGCACTAGCCCTCGAGGCACTATCCGAAGCCCTAGCGGCCGAGGAACTCACTGCGATGCGCTCCACGGTGAACAGGGACGATGTGATACTTGATAAAAGATCCAAGTCCACCTCTTTCAAACCAGCGAATGAAATGGTCAAATTCCAAGTCCACCCAACGGACCCTGCAAAAACGGCTTCCATCGGGGCACAATTAAACCCTGATGTAGCCGCCGCACTACGAGAATTTCTACGAGAAAACTGGGACATTTTTGCCTGGCACCCTTCAGACATGCCAGGAATCACACGTCGGCTGGCCGAGCACAGCCTAAATATCCTAAAAGGATTTAAACCAGTCAAGCAGGCTCTTCGGCGTTTTTCCGAACCCAAGAGACAAGCAATGGGAGAGGAGCTAGCCAAACTTCTGGAAGCCGGATTCATTAGAGATATAAAACATCCGGACTGGCTAGCAAATCTGGTGATGGTACCAAAGAAGGACAAATCCTGGCGCCTATGTGTTGATTTGAAAGACCTTAATAAGGCTTGCCCAAAGGATCCCTTCCCTCTCCCTCGCATTGATCAAATTATTGACGCCACAGCAGGACACGATTCATTGTGCTTCCTCGACGCATACTCCGGCTACCACCAAATTAAGATGGCGGAGCCAGACCAAGCCGCAACGGCATTCATCACTCCATACGGCCCATCCTGCTTCAACACAATGCCCTTTGGGCTCAAAAACGCCGGCGCAACATATCAGCGCATAATTCAGACATGTCTGGCAAACTAGATCGGCAAAACAGTGGAGGCATATGTAGATGACGTGGTTGTCAAATCCAAGCATGTCGAAACTCTAGTAGACGACTTGAGACTCACATTCGACAATCTCCGAAAATATGACATTAAGCTCAATCCGGAAAAATGCGTCTTCGGCGTTCCAGCCGGAAAGCTCTTGGGCTTCATTGTGTCCGGTCGAGGAATTGAAGCAAACCCAGCCAAGATCCGAGCTCTGTCACAATTGGATATTCGAAAAGACCTCAAACAAATACAAAAAATGACTGGATGCGTAGCGGCTCTAAGCCGCTTTATTTCCCGTTTGGGAGAAAAGGCGTTACCCCTTTACCGCCTCCTCCGCGCATCAACACTTCGAGTGGGCCGAATGCCGCCGTGCCGGACTCGAAGAAATAAAAGCCATATTGGCAACAACCGGTCTGGCGCGCCAACATGGGCGAACCAATGCTATTATATATCGCCGCAACACATCAAGTTGTTAGCGCGGTGCTCGTCGTCGAACGAGAAACGGACGGACACAGGTTCCCTCTTCAAAAACCAGTTTATTATGTGTCCACTGTCCTAACTCCATGCAAGTCCCTGTACCCACATTATCAAAAGATAGCATACGCGGTGTTCATGGCATCCCGGAAGCTGCGACACTACCTTCAAGAGTGTTCGATTACAGTAGCCTCCGAAGTACCTCTTAACGACACTATAAACAACCGCGACGCGATGGGCCGGATTGCCAAGTGGGCCATCGAGCTCCTCCCATTCGAAATAACCTATAAGCCACGACGAGCTATTAAGTCACAAGTGTTGGCCGATTTCATTGCTGAATGGACCGAAGCCGAACTCCCTAAAGAGTACGGCGCATATTCCAATTGGATCATGCACTTCGACGGCTCCAAAATGTTGGCCGGCCTGGGGGCTGGCGTCGTCCTGACGTCCCCAACCGGGGACACAGTCCAATACGTCCTTCAGATAATGTACACGGACTCCAACAACGCAGCCGAATACGAGGCCCTTCTGCACGGCGTCCGGATGGTAGTCTCCATGGGCATTAAACACCTAGAGGTGCGCGGGGATTCAAACCTCGCGATATCTCAAATAAACAGAGACTTTAATGCCAAAGATCCGAAAATGGCAGTGTACCGCAACGCGGTCCTAAAAATGTCAGCACGGTTCGAAGGGCTCGAATTTCATCCTATAGCCCGGGATAACAACCAGGCGGCGGACGTATTGGCACGCATCGGCGCAAAACGCGATGCCGTCCCGCCCAACAACTTCCTGGAACGACTGTTCAAGCCATCCGTACTATGGGAAGGGGAGTCCGGAAATAACAATCCCGACCCAACCGCACTGCCTGACACCGAACACTCTGACACAATCGGAGGCTCTGCCAACGAGATAACACCCTCCGCCCACGAAATAATGGCGGTTATTGGCCCGTGGACGGAGCCATTCCTAGCCTACCTAACTAGGCAGGAACTCCCCGAAGACCAAAATGAGGCTCGCTACATAGTACGGCGATCCAAAGCCTATAAAGTCCATGAGGGAGAACTCTACAAGAAAAGCACAACAGGAGTCCTTCAAAGGTGTATCTTCGAAGAGGAAGGCGAAACCTCCTGGCTGAAATTCATGCCGACTGGGTGGGCACCACGCCGCAGCCCGGCCCTTGTAGGCAAGGCCTTCCGTACAGGATTTTATTGGCCGATGGCCCGTGCAGATGTGCAGGATTTAGTCCAACGATCGTCGGTTGCCAGCTTTTGCTAACCAAAGCCACATGCCACCCACCGCCTCAAAACTATACCCATCACCTGGCTGTTCATGGCAGGGGCTTGACATGGTTGCACCCCTTAAGGGAGGAACCCACAAGCAAAAATACCTATTGGTCATGGTGGATAAATTCACCAAATGGATAGAGGCCAAGCCTGTTAAAATGGCCGAATCCGGACCGGTGATAGACTTCATATCAGGGGTAGTGCACCGTTACGGCGTCCCCCACAGTATCATCACTGATAAAGGCACCAACTTCACAGCCGATGAGGTCAAACTATGGTGCAAAAACATGGGCATCAAGCTCGATTACGCCACAGTCTATCACCCTCAAACTAATGGTCAAGTCGAGCGGGCAAACGGTCATCATTAGCGGCATTAAACCCAGACTAGTGCGGTCCCTTACGGAATCTAACACGCACTGGGTAGAGGAGCTCGACTCCGTACTCTGGGGGCTGCGGACCAAGCCGAATCGCACTACCGGATTCACACCATTTTTTATGGTGTACGGCGCAGAGGCAGTCTTGCCCTGCGACATAATTCATGACTCACCTCACGTGCGCATGTATGAAGAAAGAGAAGCCGAACTCGATCGGCAGGACAGCCTGGACGCCTTGGAGGAGGAGCCCGACGTGGCAAAAGCTCGTTCCGCATTTTATCAACAGCAGGCTCGAAGATACCAAAGCAGAGAAGTACGGGCCAAAGCTTACAACGTTGGCGAACTAGTTCTACGCCTGCCGGACAAGAAAAAGGACAAACTCAAGCCCAAATGGGAAGGTCCCTTCATCATCGACCAGGTCCTGACCGGCGGGGCATACCGTCTGCGAAACGCATCGGATAACCGACTCGAGCCAAACCCATGGAACGCAGCCCGTCTACGAAGATTCTACGCCTAGCGCCGGACTCTGAGTTCGTCTCCTTCCTCCATCCAAAATTTATATTTAAGTTGTCTTTTATTTCTCTCCTTCCTCCCCCTCCTTCTTGAAGCCTTTAGAGGCTCGCTCGCGCTTTGTTCGCACATACTTGACGCGCCACCCGCGCTCATTATACCTGGGGGCTTCTTTAACATAAGCTCATTTATACGGGCTTTATGCCCAACACATGTGTCAAACTTCCGCATGTACCTTTTATTCACCATTATATGCATCGATATGACTTAAGTTTTGGCCAAGCTGGGTTGCCTGGCTCCTGTGCTTACCCCTACGTTCCCGATTGTTCGGCTAGGCGGTAAAGGGAGCACCTCTGCGATTGTTACTGCCGTGTCAGCCGGATGTGTACCTCAGATTGGGTGAAGCCGAAAGCTAGTGTTCTTAAGGGAATATTCGGTCGGTGAACTGAAAGATGATTTTTAACTATTTATCCACCTGCCCCCAGATGATTTTCTGCTTTCTTAGCAGTTTGGACATGCACTTTAGGGCATGCCTCGAGGAAAGGAACCCTTAACGGAACTATTCTCCCGGAAGATGTTTCTTACTATCCATGTAATATAACATAACTAGTTGGGCACTTGTGCGGTACATCAATAATGACCCCTCGCCTTGTCTCCATGCATGCCCGGTTCTTACATAACCGCGAGGGTATTCGGACACACTCCGGACTATTGGGTCCCGAGGTTGAAGCGAAAAGGTCCGCTATGACAAACAATCTACAATCCGGCTAGAAGGCATTTTACATGTCATTTTAAATTACATAGTCAACTTGACTGATTGTATTCCTCTTCAATACCATCTAATAGGCTGTCTAGTTTACAGTCCTGCTGGGAATACTTCGCGGCCAACTCTACTTGGCCGTACACTAAGCTCACAGGGATCTCCTTCCCATCGGGCCCCACAGGTCCGACCTCGGCCATGTGGTTTGGGTCAGCCTTCGTGTAACGCGTCTTCACCATGGCCCAGGCCACCCTGGCGCCTTGACGGCAGGCTGATATCTTCCATAGCCGGAAGTGCCGCCGTGCTCCCTGAAGCTTCTCCGCAAGCTCTCCAAGGCCTTCGGGTAGGGAGATGGATGGCCACAAGGCCTGGGCGACGCCTCTCATCACCTGCCGAACTCGTTCGTGCAGTTGCAGCAGTTCGGGAAGTAGGTCACCTGTTGAACCGAGCATTTCCTCTGCAGGACGACCTGTGAGCACACCTACAGACATAATTCTGTTAGTCGACTTCCTCGCCGAACTCTTTTTTTCAACAGTTCGCTCAAGCACTTACTATAAATGCCACGACGAAGCCGCCGATTCTCCTTAACGGAGTCAGACAGCTGGGCTCGAACATCTTTTAGTTCCTCACCCAGCTGGGTGTTGGCATCTTGGAGATTATTTTTCTCTTGCCTCACCCTTGTAAGCACATTCTCGTCGGCTTTTAACCGGCGTAGGACTTGTTGCTTGTCCGGATCTAGTCCGGCGCCATCTGCAATATTATTGTCAGACTTATACACACGCCGCACTTCACAAACTACTTATTTTTCGAAGTATATATTACGGAGGAGGTCTCGTGGCTCCCCGGTGGCGGCTAGTCTTGACCTCAAGTTGGGCCTTGCACTCTTCCAGCTCCCGGGACAAACGGGTATTCTTTTCGGTAAGAACTCAGATTCCAAATGATCCTTAAATCAGTTATCCTAACTATTTTAAGTCTCGGGGGCTACTGGCATATATAACTGTCAAAATTCCTTACCCGTATGTCTTTCACATACTGCTTCGTGGCTCTGGCTAGGCCATCTTGAGCGGCACGGAGATGCGCTTCTCCGAATTAAAGGCATCCAACGCCTCTTGGGAGAAACATGCGTCACGTAGAATAGTACGGCGGCGCCTATGATTCATGGCGCTCTCCACCTCCGACTTGGTGGCGGACAGTCTGTCGGCATCCTCCGTTGGAGGAGCATCTGACGCACGCCTTGTGTTTGTACCCCCTTCCGGACTCGGCTTTTGAGCCTGGCCGGCGGAGATCCGATTGGCAACTTCTCCGGACTCAGTCCGGCGAGCGCTCTTTTTCCCGAGAAAACCACGAGCATCAGGGTGCCTCCTAGGAACCTCTCCTTAAAACACGATGGCACATCATACCGTTGCGGCACGTCTCGAGTCGTACCGCACTTCTTTTCCGCCTGCTGGACCGAGCTGCCCCTTGTTGGACGGCCGCGGCAGGCTCGGCTTCCCGTTCTAAAGGCACCCCCTGCGAAACACCATCAAATACGCGGTGATTAGAAATAAAACACGGGTGGGTCAAGGTATCCGGACTTCGGTCACGATTACCTGGGAGGCCGGAAATAGTCCCGGGTAGTCGGCCGTAATAGCAACCAAAGCATTGTCGATGCTAAGTTGATGGAACACCCCGTCGATCAGCTCCACCTTTATATCCGAGTCCTCTTCGGAGGTCGGATCGAGGGACCGTTCCGGATCCTCTGGTTGTGGAGGTGGGCTGTGTATCTTCTTCATGGCCCGGCGCAGTTCCTGCGCAGAAACCATGAAATGAGATATTTAACCACGGGAACATGGATCGGATAGGCCAAAAGGATATTCGCTTACCCAACTTCGAGGATTATTCGAAGAAAACCCGCTCAGTGGATTGACACGGAGAAAATCCTCCTCTTCCCCCTTGTACATGGCGGACAAGGTCTTCACCAGTTCGGTGACCGATCCCGGCCCTTTGCGGCCATGACGGGTGGCATCATCCTCCCCGTTGAAATCCCACATGGGGTGGCCCGTATATTGGAGCGGCTGAACTCCCCTCATAATGCAGATTGCCATGACTCCGATCATGGTCAATCCGGCATGAGCCAGCAATCTTATTCGGCTCATCAAGTAAAGGACGTCCCGGTCATTTTCCCTCTGGGGGCTCCTCGGGCGCCAGCTTAGACGCATCTTCAGAGGAGCGTTGCTAAACTCAGGAAGGCCGATCCGAACAGGATCCGGCAGCGGGACATCCTCCACGTAAAACCATTCTGAGGGCCAGTCCCCGGACGCCTTCTTTGGGGTTCTGGATAAGTATCCGGTCTCGGCGATGCGCCGTAATTCGGCTCCGCCCACTTGATATATTGACCCCTCGTGAGAACGAGGCACAAGGCAAAACAATCTCTTCCACAGAGCGACATGGGCCTCAACGCCCAGAAATAGCTCGCAAAGGGCCACGAAGCCCGCTATATGCAAGATGGAGGCAGGCGTAAGGTTGTGCATCTGGAGGCCGTAGAACTCCAGAAGCCCCCGGAGAAATGGATGGATTGGAAATCCGAGTCCTCTCATTAGGTAAGAGACGAAGCACACCCGCTCTCCCTTAGAGGGATCGGGGACGCTCTCCGCCTGCTTCCCGCCCTTATAAGTGGTGAGTCCGGAACGCACCGGAACCAAGAAGGCCGGGGGAAGGAATCCCTTGGTTTGGAGCACCACCAATTCGCTGTGCGGGACTGAGCATCTCCCCCAATCTCCGGGCTGAGGGCTGGGAGCGCGAGTGGAGGAGCCGCGTCGACTGTCCATAATGGAGTGGATTTTCTGGCAAAGGCGCTCTGATGAAAGCTCGCGAAGAGAAGATGGTGCGATCCGGATCTGGATCCCCGTCTCTTTTATAGACGGCTCATTTGCACAGCGAGGGGGGTAAATGTAAAGATACCCTGACATTTCACATTCATTCAACACGTGGAAGATGGCCATTATTGGGCGTAGAAGCCAAGGAGCGCAGCATTTATCAGAAGCCGGACACTACTCGACAAGTATATGGAATTTGGAGAAGAACCCGCCTCGCAATGCCGAAGACAATCTACGCGCCGGACTCATCGTCATTGAAGCCTGGTTCGGGGGCTACTAAGGGAGTCCTGGACTAGGGGGTGTCCGGATAGCCGAACTATCACCGGTGGCCGGACTCCTGGACTATGAAGATACAAGATTGAAGACTCCGTCTCGTGTCCGGATGGGACTTTCCTTGGCGTGGAAGGCAAACTTGGCGATACGGATCTGTAGATCTCCTACCATTGTAACCGACTCTGTGTAACCCTAACCCTATTCGGTGCCTATATAAACCGAAGGGTATTAGTCCGTAGGACGAACAACAATCATACCATAGGCTAGCTTCTAGGGTTTAGCCTCTCTGATCTCGTGGTAGATCTACTCTTGTACTACCCATATCATCAATATTAATCAAGCAGGAGTAGGGTTTTACCTCCATCAAGAGGGCCCGAACCTGGGTAAAAACATCGTGTCCCTTGTCTCCTGTTACCATCCGCCTAGACGCACAGTTCGGGACCCCCTACCCGTGATCCGCCGGTTTTGACACCGACAGTACACATCAATAACATGTATATCACATATACCTTTGTTCACCTTGCCATCCTTCTTATCCGCCAAATACTTGGGACAGTTCCGCTTCCAGTGACCAGTTTACTTGCAGTAGAAGCACTCAGTTTCAGGCTTAGGTCCAGACTTGGGTTTCTTCTCCTGAGCAGCAACTTGCTTCCTGTTCTTCTTGAAGTTCCCCTTCTTCTTCCATTTGCCCTTTTTCTTGAAACTAGTGGTCTTGTTTACCAACAACACTTGATGCTCCTTCTTTTATTTCTACCTCCGCAGCCTTTAGCATTGCGAAGAGCTCGGGAATTGTCTTTTCCATCCCTTGCATATTATAGTTCATCACGAAGCTCTTGTAGCTTGGTTGCAGTGATTGGAGAATTCTGTCAATGACGCTATCATCCAGAAGATTAACTCCCAGTTGAATCAAGTGATTATTATACCCAGACATTTTGAGTATATGCTCACTGACAGAACTATTCTCCTCCATCTTGCAGCTACAGAACTTATTGGAGACTTCATATCTCTCAATCCGGGCATTTGCTTGAAATATTAACTTCAACTCCTGGAACATCTCATATGCTCCATGACGTTCAAAACATCGTTGATGACCCGGTTCTAAGCCGTAAAGCATGGCACACTGAACTATTGAGTAGTCATCAGCTTTGCTCTACGGACATTCATAACATCCGCCGTTGTTCTGCAGCAGGCCTGGCACCCAGCGGTGCTTCCAGGACGTAATTCTTACAGGCAGCAATGAGGATAATCCTCAAGTTACGGACCCAGTTCGTGTAATTGCTACCATCATCTTTCAACTTCGCTTTCTCAAGGAACGCATTAAAATTCAACGGAACAACAGCACGAGCTATCTATCTACAATAAACATAGACAATCAAAATACTATCAGGTACTAAGTTCATGATAAGTTTAAGTTCAATTAATCATATTACTAAAGAACTCCCACTTAGACAAATATCTCTCTAATTATCTAAGTGATCACGTGATCAAAATCAACTAAACCATAACCGATCATCACGTGAAATGGAGTAGCTTTCAATGGTGAACATCACTATGTTGATCATATCTACTATATGATTCAGGCTCGACCTTTCAATCTCAGTGTTCCGAGGCCATATATGCATATGCTAGGCTCGTCAATTTTAACCTGAGTATTCTATGTGTGCAAAACTGGCTTGCACCTGTTGTAGATGGACGTAGAGCTTATCACACCCGATCATCACGTGGTTTCTGGGCACGATGAACTTTGGAAACAGTGCATACTCAGGGAGAACACTTTTATCTTGAAATTTAGGGAGAGATCATCTTATAATGCTACCGTCAATCAAAGCAAGATAAGATGCATAAAAGATAAATATCACATGCAATCAATATAAGTGATATGATATGGCCATCATCATCTTGTGCTTGTGATCTCCATCTCCGAAGCACCGTCATGATCATCATCGTCACCGGCGCGACACCTTGATCTCCATCGTAGCATCGTTGTCGTCTCGCCAACTATTGCTTCTATGACTATCGCAACTGCTTAGTGATAAAGTAAAGCAATTACAGGACGATTGCATTTCATACAATAAGCGACAACCATATGGCTCCTGCCATTGCCGATAACTTCGGTTACAAAACATGATCATCTCATACAATAAAATATAGCATCACGTCTTGACCATATCACATCACAACATGCCCTACAAAAACAAGTTAGACGTCCTCTACTTTGTTGTTGCAAATTTTACGTGGCTGCTACGGGCTGAGCAAGAACCGTTCTTACCTACGCATCAAAACCACAACGATAGTTCGGCAAGTTAGTGCTGTTTTAACCTTCTCAAGGACCGGGCGTAGCCACACTCGGTTCAACTAAAGTTGGAGAAACTGACACCCGCCAGCCACCTGTGTGCAAAGCACGTCGGTAGAACCAGTCTCGCGTAAGCGTACGTGTAATGTCGGTCCGGGCCGCTTCATCGAACAATACCGCCGAACCAAAGTATGACATGCTGGTAAGCAGTATGACTTCTATCGCCCACAACTCACTTGTGTTCTACTCGTGCATATAACATCAACGCATAAAACCTAGGCTCGGATGCCACTGTTGGGGAACGTAGTAATTTCAAAAAATTTCCTACGCACACTCAAGATCATGGTGATGCATAGCAACGAGAGGGAAGAGTGTGTCCACGTGCCCTTGTAGACCGAAAGCGGAAGCGTTAGAGCAACGCGGTTGATGTAGTCGTACGTCTTCACGATCCGACCGATCCAAGTACCGAACGTATGGCACCTCCGAATTCAGCACACGTTCAACTCGATGATGATCCCCGGACTCCGATCCAGCAGGGTGTCAGGGATGAGTTTCGTCAGCACGACGTCGTGGTGACGGTGATGATGTTCTACCGACGCAGGGCCTCGCCTAAGCACCGCTACAATTTGACCGAGGTGGAATATGGTGGAGGGGGCCACCGCACACGGCTAAGGAACGATCATGAATATCAACTTGTGTGTTATGTGGTGCCCCCCTCCTTCGTATATAATGGGGGGGGAGGAGGAGGGGGCCGGCCAAGGGGGTGGCGCGCCCTAGGAGGGGGAAACCTACTCCAAGTAGGTTTGCCCCTCCCTTTCCTAGTCCAAGAAGGAGGGGGAAGGAAGGAGTGGGAGAGGGGAAAGGCAAGGGGGGCGCCGCCCCCCCCCCCTTCCTTGTCCTATTCGGACTCATGGGGAGGGGGCGCGCCTCTTGCTTTGGCTGGCCCCTCTCTCTCCACTAGGGCGCAACAAGGCCCATTAGTTCCTGGGGGGTCCGTTAACCCTCGGTACTCCGGTATATATCCGTTAACCCCCGGAACTATTCCGGTATCCGAATATAGTCGTCCAATATATCAATCTTTATGTCTCGACCATTTCGAGACTCCTCGTCATGTCCGTGATCACATCCGGGACTCCGAACAACCTTCGGTACATCAAAAACTATAAACTCATATTATAACTATCATCGTAACGTTAAGCGTGCGGACCCTACGGGTTCGAGAACTATGTAGACATGACCTAGAACTGTTTTCGGTCAATAACCAATAGCGGAACCTGGATGCTCATATTGATTCCTACATATTCTACGAAGATCTTTATCGGTCAAACCGCATAACAACATACGTTGTTCCCTTTGTCATCGGTATGTTACTTGCCCGAGATTCGATCGTCGGTATCTCAATACCTAGCTCAATCTCGTTACCGGCAAGTCTATTTACGCGTTACGTAATGCATCATACCGTAACTAACTCATTAGCTACATTGCTTGCAAGGCTTATAGTGATGTGCATTACCGAGAGGGCCCAGAGATACCTCTCCGACAATCGGAGTGACAAGTCCTAATCTCGAAATACGTCAACTCAACAAGTACCTTTCGAGGCACCTATAGAGCACCTTTATAATCACCCAGTTACGTTGTGACGTTTGATAGCACACAAAGTGTTCTTCCGGTAAACGGGAGTTACATAATCTCATAGTCATAGGAACATGTATAAGTCATGAAGAAAGCAATAGCAACATACTGAACGATCAAGTGCTAAGCTAACGGAATGGGTCAAGTCAATCACATCATTCCCCTAATGATGTGATCCCATTAATCAAATGACAACACATGTCTATGGTTAGGAAACATAACCATCTTTGATCAATGAGCTAATCAAGTAGAGGCATACTAGTGACATTAAGTTTGTCTATGTATTCACACATGTATCATGTTTCCGGTTAATACAATTCTAGCATGAATAATAAACATTTATCATGATATGAGGAAATAAATAATAACTTTATTATTGCCTCTAGGGCATATTTCCTTCAGCAACTCCTACAAGCATGTATTCCTCCCTAATAATAATTTTCAGTAGCATCATGGATAGCAACTTTGTTCTCATACCCAATTGGAACCTCTTTCGAAATAGTGGAATCATTACTAGATAAAGTTGACACTCTTCCAAATCCACTTTCATAAATATCACACTAAGATTCAACACCCTCCAAAATAGTGGGATCACTAATTCCTAAAGTTGACACTCTTCCAAACCACTTTAAATGATAGTATTATTCATTCTCCAAAAGATATAAGTGAAATTCATGGAGCATTCTACAATTAACATAGACTAACCAATATCCAAGCTCAAAATATATAAGTGAAGCACACGAAGCATTCTATAAAACCATACTCAAAAGATTTAAGTGAAGCACAAAGAGCAATTCTATAAGATCATACTTAAAAGATTTAAGTGAAGCACATGAAGTATTCTATAAATTGATGAAGGGACATCTCATAATAGCATGGTTCTTAAAGGGAAAACAAAACACAAAGGGCACAAATCATGTGAACAAAACAAAAACCGAGGTATACCGATAATTATTGAAGAAGAAAGATGGGATGCCAACCGGGGCATCCCCAAGCTTAGATGCTTGAGTATCCTTTGAAATATTTACTTGGGGTGCTTGGGCATCCCCAATCTTGAACTCTTGTGCCTCTTTATTCTTCTCACATCGATAACTCCTCGTTCTTCGAACACTTCATCCACAAAAACTTAACAAAAACTTTGTGAGATCCGTTAGTATAAATAAGCAAATCAATACTATAAGTACTGTTGCAAACCAATTCACATTTTGTTTTAGCATTATAGGTACTGTAATAAAACTTTTCCATCGCTTAATCCACTATAGAGACCGATAGTTTCATCAAAACAAGCAAGCAATGCATCAAAAACAGAATCTGTCTTAAACAGGACAGTCTGTAGTAATCTGGAAGTTTAGCAAACTTATGTAACTCCTAAAATTATGAAATAAATTTGAAAATTTGAAAAATTTGTACAGAAGTAATGTGCAAAAAGTTTCAGACCCATTTGACTTTCCAGTAAAAAATCTAAATTCACGCACTACAGCCAAAGTTTCTGTTTTTGTTCTGTACATAGTAAACAAGCAATCTAATCATCCTAAAACCAAAGCTTGGCACATTATTTTATAATACAATGAATATATACAAGGGGATAATTATTTACAGAGAAACTTCCATGAAAAATTCTACATTGTTTCCATGAGCATGAACACAAGTGCTCAAGGTCGACCCTCACTTCTTCAATGCATAACTTTCCAATTGCTTCTCTTTTGAAAAACTTTTTAGGCATGAAAGGCAAGTAAGTTTTTGTATTTTCATTCTTTTAAAAAATTGTATGTTTCACCCACAACTAAACAGAAAAAAGGAAAAACAAAATCTACTTAGTGAAGAAAGCAAACAAGCACACATGAGAATATCAACCCCACGCTATTGCTCCCGAACGGCGCGCAGAAAGAGCTTGATAATCCCCAAGTGCAGGGAATCATCATAGCAATTTCCAAACGTGAAAGTGATAAATATGGAGTGTCGAATTCACAAGGAGCTAAAGGTAAGATCAATAGTCTCTCAAGCCATGTCTGCCACTGATACGACTCTACGTACACCGAACGTTTGATTCCAACTAGCAACGAGAAATAAAACTACGTTGTGGGTATGGAGAGGATAACTTTGTATGATATCGGAGAGATAAAATATAAAAGTAGGTGCTGTTATCATGAAGTTAGAATATATTAGTAAATAATATAAATAGCTAGTGTGGAATAATGATGGATCGGTGTGCGAAATTGTCCTAGGCAATTGTTAACAAGGTCGGTAATCACTATTGTAGTTTCATATGAGGGAGAGGCATAAGCTAACATACTTTCTCTACTTGGATCATATGCACTTATGATTGGAACTCTAGCAAGCATCCGCAACTACTAAAGATCATTAAGGTAAAACCCAACCATAGCATTAATGCATCAAGTCCTCTTTATTCCCATACGCAACAATCCCTCTTACTCAGGTTTGTATTTCAGTTACTCCCGCTGTAGGGTGTTGCAATACCTGAAACATACAACTCATACCAATCTAGATCATCAATCAACCCAAAGACAAAAGATATCTACTCAAAACATCATAGGATAGCAACACATCATTGGATCATAATATGTGGCATAAGGCACCATGTTCAAGTAGGCATTACAGCGGGGTGTGGGAGAATCGACCGCGTAAAAGAGGTGAGGATGGTGATGATGATGGTGATGTTGATGAAGACGATCACCGTGGTGATGATTCCCCTCCCGATGGCACTCCGGCGCCATCGGAAGAGAGGAGAAGAGCTTCCTCCTCCATGGCCTCAACCCTCTGGTCCTTGGCCTTCATGATGATGATGGCCCCTCCGGGATACTCCTCCATGGCCACCGGTGATGATGGCCCCCTCCGTCAGGGTGCCGGAGAGGGCCTAGATTGACTTCTCGTGGCTACAGAGGCTTGCGACAGCGGAACTTACGATCTAGGTTTCTTTCTGGAAGTTTGGGTATATATGAGAGGTGTTGGCATTTATTTCACGTCAGGGGGGTTTCCGGGCTGTCCACGAGGCAGGGGGCGCGCCCTAAGGGGGTGGGCGCGCCCCCACCCTCGTGGGCAGCCCGGGAGTCTTCTGGCCTACTTCCGGTACTCCGTGGGCTTCTTCTGGTCCAAAAATGATCTCCGTCAAGTGGCACGTCAATTGGACTCCGTTTGGTTTTCCTTTTCTACGGTACTCTAAAATAAGGAGACAACAGAAACTGGCACTGGGCTTTAAGTTAATAGGTTAGTCAAAAAAATCATATAAAAGTGTATAATAAAGCCCATTAAACATCCAAGATAGATAATATAACAGCATGAGTACTTCGAAAATTATAGATACGTTGGAGACGTATCATCTAGCGACATCGTCGCTAATGCTCCAGGGATGGTGCCCGGTTATAACAATCTTGGAGATTACCTACCCGACGATGTATATTATGATTTCTTGGAGGTGGATTTGACACGATACGAGTACGGGAAGCCTCTCGTCAAATATGAAAATCTCTAACAACGATGATGCGAAGATTCCATGATTGGTACATGAAAACCCGCAGAGAGTCTCGGGGGACGAATACTTTGTATCTGAGAGTTAAAGAGGAGCACGACCTCGTTGGAATTGATCTGTTGTGTGTTCCATTTGAGGGGTTCTTCTAGTTCTTCAATCAAAAGTCCCTCGATAAATTAACGGTCACTTGCTACTGTCTGTAAGTACTACTTCTGTCATTAAGTCTCTATATATAGCTCAGCTCTTTTCATTGCATGTATTTATAATTATCCTCACTATATTATGCAGATTGAAGATCATCGAGTGCAGAAAAGCGGAAATGTATGATATTGGGTTCATTAACACAAATCTCATAGATGAATTTCTGGTTAAAAGAGCGCCCAAGATGCCGAGGCCAACTTGCTCAAATCATTGATAATAAATCAAAACAAAGATTTAATACTCTTTCCTTACAACTTCGAGTGAGTGTTACTGTCGTGTGCATATTTGGTTTCCCTTATTACTCGAGCGAGGTTATAGTAATGTAATTGATGAGTTATGCATGCGTGCGCAGCTTCCACTATATTTTCCTGGAGATTAAGCTTGAGCGGGACTAGTAACCGCCTTAGACTCGCATTTAAAAGATCCCAGGACCTATGCGGACATGACTAAAATTCTCAACAAGTAAGTTCAATCGATCATTATCGCACCATATTGGCAACTTTTTGTGAAGGAAATATGCCCTAGAGGCAATAATAAAGTTATTATTTATTTCCTTATATCATGATAAATTTTTATTATTCATGCTAGAATTGTATTAACCGGAAACATAATACATGTGTGAATACATAGACAAACAATATGTCACTAGTATGCCTCTACTAGACTACCTCGTTAATCGAAGATGGTTATGTTTCCTAACCATAAACATGAGTTGTCATTTGATTAACGGGATCACATCATTAGGAGAATGATGTGATTGACACGACCCATTCCGTTAGATTAGCACCCGATCGTTTAGTATGTTGCTATTGCTTTCTTCATGACTTATACATGTTCCTATGACTATGAGATTATGCAACTCCGTTTACGGAGGAACACTTTGTGTACTACCAAACGTCACAACGTAACTGGGTGATTATAAAGGAGCTCTACAGGTGTCTCCAAAGGTACATGTTGGGTTGGCGATTTGAGATTAGGATTTGTCACTCCGATTGTCGGAGAGGTATCTCTGGCCCTCTCGGCAATGCACATCACTTAAGTATTGCAAGCATTGCAACTAATGAGTTAGTTGTGAGATGATGTATTACGGAACGAGTAAAGAGACTTGCCGTAACGAGATTGAACTAGGTATTGAGATACCGACGATCGAATCTCGGGCAAGTAACATACCGATGACAAAGGGAACAACGTATGTTGTTATGCGGTCTGACCGATAAAGATCTTCGTAGAATATGTGGGAGCCAATATGGGCATCCAGGTTCCGCTATTAGTTATTGACCGGAGAGGTGCCTCGGTCATGTCTACATTGTTCTCGGACCCGTAGGGTCCTGCGCTTAAAGTTACGATGACAGTTTCATTAGGAGTTTATATGTTTTGATGTACCGAAGGTTGTTCGGAGTCCCGGATGTGATTACGGACATGACGAGGATTCTTGAAATGGTAGAGACATGAAGATTAATATATTGGAAGCCTATGTTTGGACATTGGAAGTGTTCCGGGTGAAATCGTCATTTTACCGGAGTACCGGGAGGTTACCGGAAACCCCCGGTAACTTAATGGGCCTAGTGGAGGAAGAGGAGAGGAGGCCAAGGGGCAGCCGTGCGCCCCTCCCCCCAAGTCCGAATTGGACAAGGAGGGGGCGGCGCCCCCCCCCCCCCTTTCCTTTCCCCTTTCTCTCTCTTTCCCCGCAAGTCCATTCCAACATGGAAAAGGGGGGGAGTCCTACTCCCGGTGGGAGTAGGACTCCTCCTGGCGTGCCCTCCTCCTGGCCGGCCGCACCACCCCTTGCTCCTTTATATACGGGGGCGGGGGGCACCCCATAGACACAACAATTGATCCTTGAGATATGTTAGCCATGTGCGGTGCCCCCCTCCACCATAGTCCTCGATAATATTGTAGCAGTGCTTAGGCGAAGCCCTGCGACGGTAGAACATCACGCTACAGCCAAGTCTTTATTCGAATCGTTTTCACTGTACCACCTCAGCGCGTTTAGCGAGGCGGTTTCCTTGGCACGTCTTGTCAAAGCAGAGATCGTGTCCCCCTTATTCCGGGATTCTCATCAATACGGACGTGGATAACACAACCGCGCCATTTATTTATGGCGCTTGGGAGATAAGCGAGTTTTACCGGCTAGTGGGGCGCTTGTTGGAAATATGCCCTAGAGGCAATAATAAAAGCATTATTATTATATTTCCTTGTTCATGATAATTGTCTTTTATTCATGCTATAATTGTATTATCCGGAAATCGTAATACACGTGTGAATACATAGACTACAATACGTCCCTAGTAAGCCTCTAGTTGACTAGCTCGTTGGTCAACAGATAGTCATGGTTTCGACTATGGACATCGATGTCATTGATAACGGATCACGTCATTAGGAGAATGACGTGATGGACAAGACCCAATCCTAAACTTAGCACAAGATCGTGTAGTTCGTTTTGCTAGAGCTTTTTCAATGTCAAGTATCTCTTCCTTAGACCATGAGATCGTGTAACTCCCGGATACCGTAGGAGTGCTTTGGGTGTACCAAACGTCACAACGTAACTGGGTGACTATAAAGGTGCACTACAGGTATCTCCGAAAGTGTCTGTTGGGTTGACACGGATCGAGACAGGGATTTGTCACTCCGTATGACGGAGAGGTATCACTGGGCCCACTCGGTAATGCATCATCATAATGAGCTCAAAGTGACCAAGTTTTTGGTCACGAGATCATGCATTACGGTACGAGTAAAGTGACTTGCCGGTAATGAGATTGAACGAGGTATTGGGATACCGACGATCGAATCTCGGGCAAGTAACATACCGATTGACAAAGGGAATTGTGTATGGGATTGTTTGAATCCTCGACATCGTGGTTCATCCGATGAGATCATTGAGGAGCATGTGGGAGCCAACATGGGTATCCAGATCCCGCTGTTGGTTATTGCCCGAGAGCCGTCTCGGTCATGTCTACGTGTCTCCCGAACCCGTAGGGTCTACACACTTAAGGTTCGGTGATGCTAGGGTATGCAGTAAACCGAATGTTGTTCGGAGTCCCGGATGATATCCCGGACGTCACGAGGAGTTCCGGAATGGTCCGGAGGTAAAGGATTATATATAGGAAGTATTGTTTCGGCCATCGGGAAAGTTTCGGGGTCACCCGGTATTGTACCGGGACGACCGGAAGGGCCCCGGGGGTCCACCGGGTGGGGCCACCCATCCCGGAGGGCCCCATGGGCTGAAGTGGGGAGGGGAAACAGCCCATAGTGGGCTGGTGCACCCCCCTTGGCCCACCCCCTGCGCCTAGGGTTGAAACCCTAGGGTGGGGGGGGGGGCGCCCCACTTGCCTTGCGGGGCACTCCAACCCCCTTGGGAGATGGGATCCCCAAGGGCCGGCGCCCCCCCTGGGGGAGGGGGCAGCCGACCCCTGAACCTCTGGCGCCTCCCTCCCCCTGCTACACCTCGTCCTCCTCCCGCAGAAGCTTGGCGAAGCCCTGCCGGAGTTCTGCTGCATCCACCACCACGCCGTCGTGCTGCTGGATCATCATCAACCTCTCCTCCCCCCTTGCTGGATCAAGAAGGAGGAGACGTCTCCCGTCCCGTACGTGTGTTGAACGCGGAGGTGCCGTCCGTTCAGCGCTAGGATCTCCGGTGATAGGATCACGGCGAGAACGACTACTTCAACCCCGTTCTTTTGAAAGCTTCCGCTCGCGATCTACAAAGTGGTATGTAGATGCAATCTCTCTCCCATGACTCATTGCTTAGATGAACTCATAGATGGATCTTGGTGAAACCGTAGGAAAATTTTTATTTTCTGCAACGTTCCCCAATAGTGGCATCATGAGCTAGGTCTATGCGTAGTTCTCTATTGCACGAGTAGAACACAATTTTGTTGTGGGCGTAGATCTTGTCAACTTGCTTGCGCTACTAGTCTTATCTTGCTTCAGCGGTATTGTGGGATGAAGCGGCCCGGACCAACCTTACACGTACGCTTACGTGAGACCGGTTCCACCGACTGACATGCACTAGTTGCATAAGGTGGCTGGCTGGTGTCTGTCTCTCCCACTTTAGTTGGATCGGATTCGATGAAAAGGGTCCTTATGAAGGGTAAATAGAAGTTGACAAATCACGCCAGGCTTTCACGTAGGTAAGAAAACGTTCTTGCTAGAACCCTATTGCAGCCATCGTAAAACTTGCAACAACAATTAGAGGACGTCTAACTTGTTTTTGCAGCAAGTGTTTTGTGATATGATATGGCCAAAGTTGTGATGAATGATGAATGATATATGTGATGTATGAGATCATGTTCTTGTAATAGGAATCACGACTTGCATGTCGATGAGTATGACAACCGGCAGGAGCCATAGGAGTTGTCTTTATTTTTGTATGACCTGCATGTCATTGAAGAACGCCATGTAAAATTACTTTACTTTATTGCTAAACGCGTTAGTCGTAGAAGTAGAAGTAGTGATTGGCGTGACAACTTCATGAAGACACGATGATGGAGATCATGATGATGGAGATCATGGTGTCATGCCGGTGACGAAGATGATCATGGAGCCCCGAAGATGGAGATCGAAGGAGCTATATGATATTGGCCATATCATGTCACTACTATATATAATTGCATGTGATGTTTATTATGTTTATGCATCTTGTTTACTTAGAACGACGGTAGTAAATAAGATGATCCCTTATAATAATTTCAAGAAAGTGTTCCCCCTAACTGTGCACCGTTGCTAAAGTTCGCTGCTTTGAGCACCACGTGATGATCGGTGTGATAGATCCTTACGCTCACATACAACGGGTGTAAGACAGATTTACACATGCAGAACACTTAGGGTTAACTTGACGAGCCTAGCATGTACAGACATGGCCTCGGAACACAAGAGACCGAAAGGTCGAACACGAGTCGTATGGAAGATACGATCAACATGGAGATGTTCACCGACGATGACTAGTCCGTCTCACGTGATGATCGGACACGGCCAAGTCGACTCGGATCATGTAACACTTAGATGACTAGCGGGATGTTAGATCTGAGTGGGAGTTCATTAAATAATTTGATTAGATGAACTTAATTATCATGAACTTAGTCTAAAACTTTTGCAAAATATGTCTTGTAGATCAAATGGCCAACTCTCATGTCAACATGAACTTCAACGCGTTCCTAGAGAAAACCAAGCTGAAAGATGATGGCAGCAACTATACGGACTGGGTCCGAACCCGAGGATCATCCTCATAGCTGCCAGAAACAATATGTCCTAGAAGGACCGCTAGGTGATGCACCGTCCCTGCAGAACCAAGACATTATGAATGCTTGGCAGTCTCGTCTTGATGATTACTCCCTCGTTCAGTGCGGCATGCTTTACAGCTTAGAACCGGGCTCCAAAAGCGTTTTGAGCAACACGGAGCATATGAGATGTTCGAGGAGCTGAAACTAGTTTTCCAAGCTCATGCCCGGGTCGAGAGATATGAAGTCTCCGACAAGTTCTATAGTTGTAAGATGGAGGAAAACAGTTCACAAGGGTGAGCACATACTCAAAATGTCAGGTTGCACAACCGCCTGTCCCAGCTGGACATAAACCTCCCGGACGAGGCGGTCATTGACAGAATCCTTCAGTCGCTCCCACCAAGCTACAAGAGCTTTGTGATGAACTACAATATGCAGGGGATGGTGAAGACCATTCCCGAAGTATTCTCTATGCTGAAGTCAGCAGAGGTTGAAATCAAGAAAGAACATCAAGTGTTAATGGTCAATAAAACCACTAAGTTCAAGAAGGGCAAGGGAAAGAAGAACTTCAAGAAGGACGGCAAGGAGGTTGCCGCGCCCGCAAGCAAGTTGCCGGAAGAAGTCAAAGAATGGACCCAAACCTGAGACAGAGTGCTTTTATTGCAAAGGAAGGGCCATCGGAAGCGAACTGCCCCAAATACTTAGCGGACAAGAAGGCCGCAACACTAAAGGTATATTTGATATACATGTAATTGATGTGTACCTTACCAGTACTCGTAGTAACTCCTGGGTATTTGATACCGTGCCGTTGCTCATATTTGTAACTCACAGCAGAGCTGCGGAATAAACGGAGACTGGCGAAGGGCGAGGTGACGATCTTGCGTCGGGAATGGTTCCAAGGTCGATGTGATCGCCGTCGGCACGCTACCTCTACATTTGCCTACGGGATTAGTTATAAACCTTAATAATTGTTATTTGGTGCCAAGTTTGAGCATGAACATTGTATCTGGATCTCGTTTGATACGAGATGGCTACTCATTTAAATCCGAGAATAATGGTTGTTCTATTTATATGAGAGAAATGTTTTATGGTCATGCCCCTATGGTCAATGTTTTATTCTTAATGAATCTCGGCGTAATGTTACACATATTCATAGCGTGAATACCAAAAGATGTAAAGTTGATAACGATAGTCCCACATACTTGTGGCACTGCCGCCTTGGTCACATTGGTGTCAAGCGCATGAAGAAGCTCCATGCTGATGGACTTTTGGAGTCTCTCGATTATGAATCATTTGACACATGCGAACCATGCCTCATGGGTAAGATGACCAAGACTCCGTTCTCCGGAACAATGGAGCGAGCAACCAACTTGTTGGAAATCATACATACCGATGTGTGCGGTCCAATGAGTGTTGAGGATCGCGCAGGATATCGTTATGTTCTCACTCTCACTGATGACTTGAGTAGATATGGGTATGTCTACTTGATGAAACACAAGTCTGAGACCTTTGAAAAGTTCGAGGAATTTCAGAATGAAGTAGAGAATCAACGTGACCAAAAGATAAAATTCTTACGATCAGATCGTGGAGGAGAATATTTAAGTCACGAATTTGGTACACACTTAAGAAAATGTGGAATAGTTTCACAACTCACGCCGCTTGGAACACCTCAGCGTAACGGTGTGTCCGAACGTCGTAATCGCACTCTATTGGATATGGTGCGATCTATGATGTCTCTTACCGATTTATCGCTATCATTTTGGGGATACGCTCTAGAGACAGCTACATTCACTTTAAATAGGGCACCGTCTAAATCCGTTGAGACGACACCGTATGAATTATGGTTTGGGAAGAAACCTAAGCTGTCGTTTCTAAAAGTTTGGGGATGCGATGCTTATGTCAAGAAACTTCAACCTGAAAAGCTCGAACCCAAGTCGGAAAAGTGCGTCTTCATAGGATACCCTAAGGAAACCATTGGGTATAACTTCTACTAAAGATCCGAGGGCAAGATCTTTGTTGCCAAGAACGGATCCATTCTGGAAAAAGAGTTTCTCTCGAAAGAAGTAAGTGGGAGGAAAGTAGAACTCGATGAAGTACTACCTCTTGAACGGGATAGTAGTGCAGCTCAGAAAATGTTCCCGTGATGCCTACACCAACCAAGAGGAAATTAATGATGATGAGCAAGGTACTTCGGATCAAGTTGCTACTGAACTTCGTAGGTCCACTAGGACACGTTCCGCACCAGAGTGGTACGGCAACCCTGTCCTGGAAATCATGTTGTTAGACAACGGTGAACCTTCGAACTATGAAGAAGCGATGGCGGGCCCGGATTCCAACAAATGGCTAGAAGCCATGCAATCCGAGATAGGATCCATGTATGAAAACAAAGTATGGACTTTGACAGACTTGCCCGATGATCGGCGAGCGATAGAAAATAAATGGATCAATGAGCTAGTCAAGTAGAGGCATACTAGTGACATTAAGTTTGTCTATGTATTCACACATGTACCATGTTTCCGGTTAATACAATTCTAGCATGAATAATAAACATTTATCATGATATGAGGAAATAAATAATAACTTTATTATTGCCTCTAGGGCATATTTCCTTCAGTCTCCCACTTGCACTAGAGTCAATAATCTAGATTACACAGTAATGATTCTAACACCCATGGAGTCTTGGTGCTGATCCTGTTTTGCTCGTGGAAGAGGCTTAGTCAACAGGTCAGCAACATTCAGATCCGTATGTATCTTGCAAATCTCTATGTCTCCCACCTAGACTTGGTCCCGGATGGAATTGAAGCGTCTCTTGATGTGCTTGGTCCTCTTGTCAAATCTGGATTCTTTTGCCAAGGCAATTGCACCAGTATTGTCACAGAAGATCTTCATTGGTCCTGATGCACTAGGTATGACACCTAGATCAGAAATGAACTCCTTCATCCAGACTCCTTCATTTGCTGCTTCTGAAGCAGCTATGTACTCCGCTTCGCATGTAGATCCCGCTACGACGCTTTGTTTAGAATTGCACCAACTGACAGCTCCACCGTTTAATATAAACACGTATCCGGTTTGCGATTTAGAATCGTCCGGATCAGTGTCAAAGCTTGCATCGACGTAACCATTTACGACTAGCTCTTTGTCACCTCCATAAACGAGAAACATATCCTTAGTCCTTTTCAGGTATTTCAGGATGTTCTTGACCGCTGTCCATGATCCACTCTGGATTACTTTGGTACCTCCTGCTAAACTAATAGCAAGGCACACATCACGTCTGGTACACAGCATTGCATACATGATAGAGCCTATGGCTGAAGCATAGGGAACTCCTTTCATTTTCTCTCTATCTTCTGCAGTGGTCGGGCATTGAGTCTGACTCAACTTCACACCTTGTAATACAGAGCAGGAATCCTGTCTTTGCCTCGATCCATTTTCAACTTTTTCAAAACTTTATCAAGCTATGTGCTTTGTGAAAGTCCAATCAAGCGCCTTGATCTATCTCTATAGATCTTGATGCCCAATATGTAAGCAGCTTCACCGAGGTCTTTCATTGAAAAACTTCTATTCAAGTATCCTTTTATGCTGTCCAGAAATTCTATATCATTTCCAATCAACAATATGTCGTCCACATATAATATCAGAAATGCTACAAAGCTCCCACTCACTTTCCTGTAAATACAGGCTTCCCCAAAAGTCTGTATAAAACCATATGCTTTGATCACACTATTAGCGTTTATTCCAACTCCGAGAGGCTTGCACCAGTCCATAAATGGATCGCTGGAGCTTGCACACTTTGTTAGCTCCCTTAGGATCGACAAAACCTTCTGGTTGCATCATATACAACTCTTCTTCCAGAAATCCATTCAGGAATGCAGTTTTGACATCCATCTGCCATATTTCATAATCATAAAATGCGGCAATCGCTAACATGATTCGGACAGACTTAAGCATCGCTATGGGTGAGAAGGTCTCATCGTAGTCAATCCCTTGAACTTGTCGAAAACCTTTTGCAACAAGTCGAGCTTTGTAGACAGTAACATTACCGTCAGCGTCAGTCTTCTTCTTGAAGATCCATTTATTCTCTATTGCTTGCCGATCATCGGGCAAGTCAACCAAAGTCCACACTTTGTTCTCATACATGGATCCCATCTCAGATTTCATGGCATCAAGCCATTTTGTGGAATCTGGGCTCACCATCGCTTCTTCATAGTTCGAGGTTCAGCATGATCTAGTAGCATGACTTCCGTAACAGGATTACCGCATTCACTCTAGCATGGATCTTACTCGGTTGATCTACGGTTCAAGAACAACTTGATCTGAAGTTTCATGATCATCATCATTAACTTCCTCACTAATTGGTGTAGGTGTCACGAAACCGGTTTCTATGATGAACTACTTTCCAATAAGGGAGCTAGTACTATTACCTCATCAAGTTCTACTTTCCTCCCACTCACTTCTTTCGAGAGAAACTCCTTCTCTAGAAAGGATCCATTCTTAGCAACGAATGTCTTGCCTTCAATCTGTGATAGAAGGTGTACCCAACTGTCTCCTTTGGGTATCCTATGAAGACACATTTTTCTGATTTGGGTTCGAGATTATCAGGTTGAAGCTTTTTCACATAAGCATCGCAGCCCCAAACTTTCGAGAAGCGACAACTTTGGTTTCTTACCAAACCATAGTTCATAAGGAGTCGCTTCAACGGATTTTGATGGTGCCCTATTCAACATGAATGCGGCCGCCTCTAAAGCATAACCCCAAAACGATAGCGATAAATCAGTAAGAGACATTATAGATCGCACCATGTCTAGTAAAGTACGACATAACGCTCGACACACCATTACGCTGTGGTGTTCCGGTGGCGTGATTTGCTAAACTATTCCGCATTGTTTCAAATGTAGACCAAACTCAGAACTCAAATATTCTCCTCCACGATCAGATCGTAGAAACTTTATTTTCTTGTTACGATGATTTTCAACTTCACTCTGAAATTCTTTGAACATTTCAAATGTTTCAGACTTATGCTTCATTAAGTAGATATACCCAAATTTGCTTAAATCATCTGTGAAGGTGAGAAAATAACGATATCTGCCACGAGCTTCAACATTCATTGGACCACATACATCTGTATGTATGATTTCTAACAAATCTGTTGCTCTCTCCATAGTACCGGAGAACGGCGTTTTAGTCATCTTGCCCATGAGGCACGGTTCGCAAGTACCAAGTGATTCATAATCAAGTGGTTCCAAAAGTCCATCAGTATGGAGTTTATTCATGCGTTTTACACCGATATGACCTAAACGGCAGTGCCACAAATAAGTTGCACTATCATTATCAACTCTGCATCTTTTGGCTTCAACATTATGAATATGTGTATCACTACAATCGAGATTCATTAAAAATAGACCACTCTTTAAGGGTGCATGACCATAAAAGATATTACTCATATAAATAGAACAACCATTATTCTCTGATTTAAATGAATAACCGTCTAGCATCAAACAAGATCCAGATATAATGTTCATGCTCAACGCTGGCGCCAAATAACAATTATTCAGGTCTAAAACTAATCCCGAAGGTAGATGTAGAGGTAGCGTGCCGACCGCGATCACATCGACTTTGGAACCATTTCCCACGCACATCGTCACCTCGTCCTTGGCCAGTGTTCGCTTAATCCGTAGTCCCTGTTTCGAGTTGCAAATATTAGCAACAGAACCAGTATCAAATACCTAGGTGCTACTGCGAGCTCTAGTAAGGTACATGAGGGAGTCCTGGACTAGGGGGTGTCCGGATAGCCGAACTATCACCGGTGGCCTGACTCCTGGACTATGAAGATACAAGATTGAAGACTTCAGCCCGAGTCCGGATGGGACTTTCCTTGGCGTGGAAGGCAAGCTTGGCGATACGGATATGTAGATCTCCTACCATTGTATCCGACTCTGTGTAACCCTAACCCTATTCGGTACCTATATAAACCGAAGGGTTTTAGTCCGTAGGACGAACAACAATCATACCATAGGCTAGCTTCTAGGGTTTAGCCTCTCTGATCTCGTGGTAGATCTACTCTTGTACTACCCATATCAAATCAAGCAGGAGTAGGGTTTTACAACCATCGAGAGGGCCCGAACCTGGGTAAAAACATCGTGTCCCTTGTCTCCTGTTACCATCCGCCTAGACGCACAGTTCGGGACCGCCTACCCGAGATCCGCCGGTTTTGACACCGACATTGGTGCTTTCATTGAGAGTTCCTCTGTGCCGCCACCGCCGAAGGATGCCTCATCCCGCCTTTAAAGATTTACATTATCACCAAAGGAGCCTTTGCCGCCGGCCAGACTCTTTGGCTAGGTGGTTTCCTTATGACCACCAGTTCGGCCGCCGCGCCGACGATGACTTCTTGGGTCATCGAAACCAATCTTCATGTTACCTCGGAACTTGCCGAGCAGCTAGATCCGATCGAGCTCTCCTCCGTGAAAGAGCTCTTTGATCGCATCGCCGCCCTGGGAGTCGCCACTGACTACGATCAGATCGGGCCTAAAACCGATCTGAGAGAGATTAACTCTCCGCAGGCTACCCACCATGTTATTGTGGTAGAGGAACAATACGGCGACTCTTCTTCTATCTTAAGGACTAGCTACGTCCGGATTCCCGACCCCTCCATGCCGGATTCCCGCGGAGGGACGGATGTTGATGAAATCCTGAACTTAAAGTCAGGCGGCGGGTTGGATTCACTGGATAACATCCAAAAACCCAAACTTCCAAGTTCGGAAACTTCTCGGCCCCTGAGTCTTAGATTGGACGGGGTTCTGGATCTAATTCCACCTGCCCACCCAAACATTAGCGATCTATCCCGAATTCGGCAAGAGCCCGCTGAAACAGTACATCATTACTGGGCCAGATTCCTCCTAGTTATGGACATGATAAAGGACTGCCGAGAGGAGGACGCAATCTCACTCTTCTTCAATAATTGCACAGACGAGGGAATCCTAAACGCCATAAGTCATCGTGAAATTACACGCTTTGCTGACTTGGTGACCATAGTACAAAAGTACTGTACGATGGAGAGTGCTTGGAAAACCGAAAGTAAATTTTGGGATAATCCGGCCCCGAACACAGCCCTTGTCCGAAATAAAAGGGTGCATCATCACCAACCACCTGGGTTAAATACCAAAAAACAAAACCCCCCTAAAGGGCATGGAACCGTACTGGAGGGATGGCTCAACGGACCCTGCAAAATTCATAGCACAGAGGACGCCACTCCAACTCATAGCCTTCGAGCATGTTGGATACTACGGCAGGTGGCCAAAAGTGGCGAAGAGCTTCTAGCTTCAGAATCCCAGCCCAACAATACCAGTACGGTATTAACAGTCTTCGAGACTTTCAGATCAAATAACATGCGAAGCTTAACACTCCATAACCTTGTCAAGTCTACCAAGTAGCAACAATAAATCCATGGAGTGACATGGCTATTACCTTTGATGCCAGTGATGAACCCAAATTCCGAACAGCCCGAGCACTAGCCGCATTGGTCCTCAGTCCAATAGTGGACGGCTTTAGCCTTACTAAGGTACTCATGTATGGCGCAGCGGATTAAACCTCATCTATGAGGAAACCCTCCGAAAAATGGAAATAGACTGGAGCCGCATTGAGCGAAGCAGCACAACCTTCAGAGGAATAATCCCTAGCCGGGAAGCATGCTGCACAGGAAAAATCACATTGGACGTAGTGTTCGCTCACGGACAATTACAGGTCCGAGGAGGTCACATTTCAAGTGGCCCTGCTCAGCAGAGGATGTCATGCTCTATTAGGGCGAAGCGGCATTCACAATTTTTCAAGCTATACCCCATTATGGGTACATGAAGCTTAAATGCCGGACCTAACGGAATCATCATTCTCGCTAGTGATCTGAACATAGCACTCGCTACCGAAAACAAGACAGCCGCACTAGCCCTCGAGGCACTATCCGGCCCTAGCGGCCGAGGAACTCATCGCGATGCGCTCCACGGTGAACAGGGACGATGTGATACTTGATAAAAGATCCAAGTCCACCTCTTTCAAACCAGCGAATGAAATGGTCAAATTCCAAGTCCACCTAACGGACCTCGCAAAAACGGCTTCCATCGGGCACAATTAAACCCTGATGTAGCCGCCAGACTACGAGAATTTCTACGAGAAAATCGACATTTTGCCCGCACCCTTCGACATGCCAGAATCACACGCCGGCTGGCCGAGCACAGCCTAAATATCCTAAAAGGATTTAAACCAGTCAAGCAGGCTCTTCGCGTTTTCCGAACCCAAGAGACAAGCAATGGGAGAGGAGCTAGCCAAACTTCCGGAAGCCGGATTCATTAGAGATATAAAACATCCGGACTGGCTAGCAAATCTGGTGATGGTACCAAAGAAGGACAAATCTGGCGCCTATGTGTTGATTTGAAAGACCTTAATAAGGCTTGCCCAAAGGATCCCTTCCTCTCCTCGCATTGATCAAATTATTGACGCCACAGCAGGACACGATTCATTGTGCTTCCTCGACGCATACTCCGGCTACCACCAAATTAAGATGGCGGAGCCAGACCAAGCCGCAACGGCATTCATCACTCCATACGGCCCATCCTGCTTCAACACAATGCCCTTTGGGCTCAAAAACGCCGGCGCAACATATCAGCGCATAATTCAGACATGTCTGGCAAACTAGATCGGCAAAACAGTGGAGGCATATGTAGATGACGTGGTTGTCAAATCCAAGCATGTCGAAACTCTAGTAGACGACTTGAGACTCACATTCGACAATCTCCGAAAATATGACATTAAGCTCAATCCGGAAAAATGCGTCTTCGGCGTTCCAGCCGGAAAGCTCTTGGGCTTCATTGTGTCCGTCGAGGAATTGAAGCAAACCCAGCCAAGATCCGAGCTCTGTCACAATTGATATTCAAAAGACCTCAAACAAATACAAAAATGACTCGATGCGAGCGGCTCTAAGCCGCTTTATTTCCGCTTGGGAGAAAAGGCGTTACCCTTTACCGCCTCCTCCGGCAAGACCAACACTTCGAGTGGATTTAATGCCGCCGCCGGACTCGAAGAAATAAAAGCCATATTGGCAACAAATCCGGTCCTGGCCGCGCCCAACATGGGCGAACCAATGCTATTATATATCGCCGCAACACATCAAGTTGTTAGCGCGGTGCTCGTCGTCGAACGAGAAACGGACGGACACAGGTTCCCTCTTCAAAAACCAGTTTATTATGTGTCCACTGTCCTAACTCCATGCAAGTCCCTGTACCCACATTATCAAAAGATAGCATACGCGGTGTTCATGGCATCCCGGAAGCTGCGACACTACCTTCAAGAGTGTTCGATTACAGTAGCCTCCGAAGTACCTCTTAACGACACTATAAACAACCGCGACGCGATGGGCCGGATTGCCAAGTGGGCCATCGAGCTCCTCCCATTCGAAATAACCTATAAGCCACGACGAGCTATTAAGTCACAAGTGTTGGCCGATTTCATTGCTGAATGGACCGAAGCCGAACTCCCTAAAGAGTACGGCGCATATTCCAATTGGATCATGCACTTCGACGGCTCCAAAATGTTGGCCGGCCTGGGGGCTGGCGTCGTCCTGACGTCCCCAACCGGGGACACAGTCCAATACGTCCTTCAGATAATGTACACGGACTCCAACAACGCAGCCGAATACGAGGCCCTTCTGCACGGCGTCCGGATGGCAGTCTCCATGGGCATTAAACACCTAGAGGTGCGCGGGGATTCAAACCTCGCGATATCTCAAATAAACAGAGACTTTAATGCCAAAGATCCGAAAATGGCAGTGTACCGCAACGCGGTCCTAAAAATGTCAAGACGGTTCGGGGGCTCAATTTCATCCTATAGCCCGGATAACAACCAGGCGGCGGACGATTAGCACGCATCGGCGCAAACGCGATGCCGCCCCGCCCAACAACTTCCTCGAACGACTGTTCAAGCCATCCGTATTATGGGAAGGGAGTCCGAAATAACAATCCCGACCCAACCGCACCGCCGACACGAACACTCGACACAATCGGAGGCTCGCCAACGAGATAACACCCTCCGCCCACGAAATAATGGCGGTTATTGGCCCGTGGACGGAGCCATTCCTAGCCTACCTAACTAGGCAGGAACTCCCCGAAGACCAAAATGAGGCTCGCTACATAGTACGGCGATCCAAAGCCTATAAAGTCCATGAGGGAGAACTCTACAAGAAAAGCACAACAGGAGTCCTTCAAAGGTGTATCTTCGAAGAGGAAGGGCGAAACCTCCTGGCTGAAATTCATGCCGGACTGGGTGGGCACCACGCCGCAGCCCGGGCCCTTGTAGGCAAGGCCTTCCGTACAGGATTTTATTGGCCGATGGCCCAGGCAGATGTGCAGGATTTAGTCCAACGATGCGTCGGTTGCCAGCTTTTTGCTAACCAAAGCCACATGCCACCCACCGCCCTCAAAACTATACCCATCACCTGGCTGTTCGCGGTCTGGGGGCTTGACATGGTTGCACCCCTTAAGGGAGGAACCCACAAGCAAAAATACCTATTGGTCATGGTGGATAAATTCACCAAATGGATAGAGGCCAAGCCTGTTAAAATGGCCGAATCCGGACCGGTGATAGACTTCATATCAGGGGTAGTGCACCGTTACGGCGTCCCCCACAGTATCATCACTGATAAAGGCACCAACTTCACAGCCGATGAGGTCAAACTAGGGTGCAAAAACATGGGCATCAAGCTCGATTACGCCACAGTCTATCACCCTCAAACTAATGGTCAAGTCGAGCGGGCAAACGGTCATCATTAGCGGCATTAAACCCAGACTAGTGCGGTCCCTTACGGAATCTAACACGCACTGGGTAGAGGAGCTCGACCAGACTGGGGCTGCGGACCAAGCGAATCGCACTACCGGATTCACACCATTTTTTATGGTGTACGGCGCAGAGGCAGTCTTGCCCTGCGACATAATTCATGACTCACCTCACGTGCGCATGTATGAAGAAAGAGAAGCCGAACTCGATCGGCAGGACAGCCTGGACGCCTTGGAGGAGGAGCCCGACGTGGCAAAAGCTTGTTCCGCATTTTATCAACAGCAGGCTCGAAGATACCAAAGCAGAGAAGTACGGGCCAAAGCTTACAACGTTGGCGAACTAGTTCTACGCCTGCCGGACAAGAAAAAGGACAAACTCAAGCCCAAATGGGAAGGTCCTTCATCATCGACCAGGTCCTGACCAAGGGCATACCGTCTCACAAACGATCGGATAACCGACTCGAGCCAAACCCATGGAACGCAGCCCGCCTCACGAAGATTCTACGCCTAGCGCCGACTCGAGTTCGCCTCCTTCCTCCATCCAAAATTTATATTTAAGTTGTATTTTATTTCTCTCTTCCTCCCTCCTTCTTGAAGCCTTTAGAGGCTCGCTCGCTTTGTTCAAGATGATACTTGACGCGCCACCCGCTCATTATACCTGGGGCTTCTTTAACATAAGCTCATTTATACGGGCTTTATGCCCAACACATGTGTCAAACTTCCGCATGTACCTTTTATTCACCATTATATGCATCGATATGACTTAAGTTTTGGCCAAGCTGGGCTGCTCTGCTCCTGTGCTTACCCCTCACGCTCCCGATTGTTCGGCTAGGCGGTAAAGGAGCACCTCTGCGATTGTTACTGCCGTGTCACCGGATGTGTACCTCAGATTGGGTGAAGCCGAAAGCTAGTGTTCTTAAGGGAATATTCGGTCGGTGAACTGAAAGATGATTTTTAACTATTTATCCACCTGCCCCCAGATGATTTTCTGCTTTCTTAGCAGTTTGGACATGCACTTTAGGGCATGCCTCCCAGGGAAAGGAACCCTTAACGGAACTATTCTCCCTGGAAGATGTTTCTTACTATCCATGTAATATAACATAACTAGTTGGGCACTTGTCTGGTACATCAATAATGACCCCTACGCCTTGTCTCCATGCATGCCCCGGTTCTTACATAACCGCGAGGGTATTCGGACACACTCCGGACTATTGGGTCCCGAGGTTGAAGCGAAAAGGTCCGCTATGACAAACAATCTACAATCCGGCTAGAAGGCATTTTACATGTCATTTTAAATTACATAGTCAACTTGACTGATTGTATTCCTCTTCAATACCATCTAATAGGCTGTCTAGTTTACAGTCCTGCTGGGAATACTTCGCGGCCAACTCTACTTGGCCGTACACTAAGCTCACAGGGATCTCCTTCCCATCGGGCCCCACAGGTCCGACCTCGGCCATGTGGTTTGGGTCAGCCTTCGTAACGCTGCCTTCACCATGGCCTGTGCCACCTGGCGCCTTGACGGCAGGCTGATATCTTCCATAGCCGGAAGTGCCGCCGTGCTCCTCAAGCTTCTCCAAGCTCTCCAAGGCCTTCGGTAGGGAGATGGATGGCCACAAGGCCTGGGCGCCTCTCATCACCTGCCGAACTCGCTCGTGCAGTTGCAGCAGTTCGGGAAGTAGGTCACCTGTTGAACCGAGCATTTCTCTGCAGGACGACCTGTGAGCACACCTCATGCATATAATTCTGTTAGTCGACTTCCTCGCCAACTCTTTTTTCAACAGTTCGCTCAAGCACTTACTATAAATGCCACGATTTAAGTCACCGATTCTCCTTAACGGAGTCAGACAGCTGGGCTCGAACATCTTTTAGTTCCTCACCCAGCTGGGTGTTGGCATCTTGGAGATTATTTTTCTCTTGCCTCACCCTTGTAAGCACATTCTCGTCGGCTTTTAACCGGCGTAGGACTTGTTGCTTGTCCGGATCTAGTCCGGCGCCATCTGCAATATTATTGTCAGACTTATACACACGCCGCACTTCACAAACTACTTATTTTTCGAAGTATATATTACCGGAGGAGGTCTCTGTGGCTCCCCCGGTGGCGGCTAGTGCGGCCTCAAGTTGGGCCTTGCACTCTTCCAGCTCCTGGGACAAACGGGTATTCTTTTCGGTAAGAACCTGCATTCCAAATGATCCTTAAATCAGTTATCCTAACTATTTTAAGTCTCGGGGGCTACTGGCATATATAACTGTCAAAATTCCTTACCCGTATGTCTTTCACATACTGCTTCGTGGCTCTGGCTAGGCCATCTTGAGCGGCACGGAGATGCGCTTCTCCCAATTAAAGGCATCCAACGCCTCTTGGGAGAAACATGCGTCACGTAGAATAGTACGGCGGCGCCTATGATTCATGGCGCTCTCCACCTCCGACTTGGTGGCGGACAGTCTGTCGGCATCCTCCGTTGGAGGAGCATCCGACGACGCCTTGTGTTTGTACCCCTTCCGACTCGGCTTTTGAGCCTGGCGGCGGAGATCCGATTAGCAACTTCTCCGACTCAGTCCGCGAGCGCTTTTTCCCGAGAAACCACGAGCATCGTGGTGCCTCCTAGGAACCTCTCCTTAAAACACGATGGCACATCATACCGCTGCGCACGCCTCGAGTCGCATCAGCACTTCTTTTCCGCTCGCCGGACCGAA
Organism: Aegilops longissima; assembly: GCA_021605205.1. Taxonomy (NCBI): domain Eukaryota; kingdom Viridiplantae; phylum Streptophyta; class Magnoliopsida; order Poales; family Poaceae; genus Aegilops; species Aegilops longissima. The sequence continues at coordinate 67,002 of JAHIAM010006592.1, read as the reverse complement.
GCTGCCCTTGTTGGACGGCCGCGGCAGGCTCGGCTTCCCGCTCTAAAGGCACCCCTGCGAAACACCATCAAATACGCGTGATTAGAAATAAACACGGTGGGTCAAGGTATCCGGACTTCGGTCACGACACAGGAGGCCGGAAATAGTCCCGTAGTCGGTCAGAATAGCAACCAAAGCATTGTCGATGCTAAGTTGATGGAACACCCGCCGATCAGCTCCACCTTTATATCCGAGTCCTCTTCGAGGTCGGATCGAGGGACCGCTCCGGATCCTCTGGTTGTGGAGGTGGGCTGTATCTTCTTCATGGTCTGGCGCGCGTTCTCGCGCAGAAACCATGAAATGAGATATTTAACCACGGGAACATGGATCGGATAGGCCAAAAGGATATTAGCTTACCCAACTTCGAGGATTATTCGAAGAAAACCCGCTCAGTGGATTGACGCGAGAAAATCCTCCTCTTCCCCTTGTACATGGCGGACAAGGTCTTCACCAGTTCGGTGACCGATCCCGCCCTTTGCGGCCATGACGGGTGGCATCATCCTCCCGCTGAAATCCCACATGGGTGGCCAGATATTGGAGCGGCTGAACTCCCTCATAATGCAGATTGCCATGACTCATCATGGTCAATCCGCATGAGCCAGCAATCTTATTCGCTCATCAAGTAAAGGACGCCCCGGTCATTTTCCTCCGGGGCTCATGGGCGCCAGCTTAGACGATCTTCGAGAGGAGCTGCTAAACTCAGAAGGCCGATCCAACAGGATCCGCAGCGGACATCCTCCACGAAACCATTCTCGAGGGCCAGTCCCCGGACGCCTTCTTTGGGGTTCTGGATAAGATCCGGTCTCGGCGATGCGCCGTAATTGCCCGCCCACTTGATATATTGACCCCTCGTGAGAACGAGGCACAAGGCAAAACAATCTCTTCCACAGAGCGACATGGGCCTCAACGCCCGAAATAGCTCAAAAGGGCCACGAAGCCCGCTATATGCAAGATGGAGGCAGGCGAAGGTTGTGCATCCGAGGCCGAGAACTCCGTAAGCCCCCGGAGAAATGGATGGATTGGAAATCCGAGTCCTCTCATTAGGTAAGAGACGGCACACCCGCCTCCCTTAGAGGGATCGGGACGCCTCCGCCTGCTTCCCGCCCTTATAAGTGGTGAGTCCGAACGCACCGAACCAAGAAGGCCGGGAAGGAATCCTTGGTTTGGAGCACCACCAATTGGCCAAGGGACTGAGCATCTCCCCAATCTCCGGCTGAGGGCTGGGAGCGAGAGGGAGGAGCCGCGTCGACTGTCCATAATGGAGTGGATTTTCCGCAAAGGCGCCTGATGAAAGCTCGCGAAGGGAAGATGGTGCGATCCGATCTGGATCCCGCCTCTTTTATAGACGGCTCATTTGCACAGCGAGGGGGTAAATGTAAAGATACCTGACATTTCACATTCATTCAACACGTGGAAGATGGCCATTATTGGGCGAGAAGCCAAGGAGCGCAGCATTTATCGAAGCCGGACACTACTCGACAAGTATATGGAATTTGGAGAAGAACCCGCCGCAATGTCAAGACAATCTACGCGCCGGACTCATCGTCATTGAAGCCTGGTTCGGGGGCTACTAAGGGAGTCCTGGACTAGGGGGTGTCCGGATAGCCGAACTATCACCGGTGGCCGGACTCCTGGACTATGAAGATACAAGATTGAAGACTCCGTCTCGTGTCCGGATGGGACTTTCCTTGGCGTGGAAGGCAAACTTGGTGATACGGATCTGTAGATCTCCTACCATTGTAACCGACTCTGTGTAACCCTAACCCTATTCGGTGCCTATATAAACCGAAGGGTATTAGTCCGTAGGACGAACAACAATCATACCATAGGCTAGCTTCTAGGGTTTAGCCTCTCTGATCTCGTGGTAGATCTACTCTTGTACTACCCATATCATCAATATTAATCAAGCAGGAGTAGGGTTTTACCTCCATCAAGAGGGCCCGAACCTGGGTAAAAACATCGTGTCCCTTGTCTCCTGTTACCATCCGCCTAGACGCACAGTTCGGGACCCCCTACCCGTGATCCGCCGGTTTTGACACCGACAGTACACATCAATAACATGTATATCACATATACCTTTGTTCACCTTGCCATCCTTCTTATCCGCCAAATACTTGGGACAGTTCCGCTTCAAAGACCAGTTTACTTGCAGAGAAGCACTCAGCCAGGCTTAGGTCCAGACTTGGGTTTCTTCTCCCAGCAGCAACTTGCTTCCTGTTCTTCTTGAAGTTCCCTCTTCTTCCCTTTGCCCTTTTCTTGAAACTAGTGGTCTTGTTTACCAACAACACTTGATGCTCCTTCTTTATTTCTACCTCCGCAGCCTTTAGCATTGCGAAGAGCTCGGGAATTGTCTTTTCCATCCCTTGCATATTATAGTTCATCACGAAGCTCTTGTAGCTTGGTTGCAGTGATTGGAGAATTCTGTCAATGACGCTATCATCCGGAAGATTAACTCCCAGTTGAATCAAGTGATTATTATACCCAGACATTTTGAGTATATGCTCACTGACAGAACTATTCTCCTCCATCTTGCAGCTACAGAACTTATTGGAGACTTCATATCTCTCAATCCGGGCATTTGCTTGAAATATTAACTTCAACTCCTGGAACATCTCATATGCTCCATGACGTTCAAAACATCGTTGATGACCCGGTTCTAAGCCGTAAAGCATGGCACACTGAACTATTGAGTAGTCATCAGCTTTGCTCTACCAGACATTCATAACATCCGCCGTTGCTCCTGCAGCAGGCCTGGCACCCAGCGGTGCTTCCAGGACGTAATTCTTCTGTGCAGCAATGAGGATAATCCTCAAGTTACGGACCCAGTTGGTGTAATTGCTACCATCATCTTTCAACTTCGCTTTCTCAAGGAACGCATTAAAATTCAACGGAACAACAGCACGAGCCATCTATCTACAATAAACATAGACAATCAAAATACTATCAGGTAATAAGTTCATGATAAGTTTAAGTTCAATTAATCATATTACTAAAGAACTCCCACTTAGACAAATATCTCTCTAATTATCTAAGTGATCACGTGATCAAAATCAACTAAACCATAACCGATCATCACGTGAAATGGAGTAGCTTTCAATGGTGAACATCACTATGTTGATCATATCTACTATATGATTCAGGCTCGACCTTTCAATCTCAGTGTTCCGAGGCCATATATGCATATGCTAGGCTCGTCAATTTTAACCTGAGTATTCTATGTGTGCAAAACTGGCTTGCACCCGTTGTAGATGGACGAGAGCTTATCACACCCGATCATCACGTGGTTTCGGGCACGATGAACTTTGGAAACAGTGCATACTCAGGAGAACACTTTTATCTTGAAATTTAGGGAGAGATCATCTTATAATGCTACCGTCAATCAAAGCAAGATAAGATGCATAAAAGATAAATATCACATGCAATCAATATAAGTGATATGATATGGCCATCATCATCTTGTGCTTGTGATCTCCATCTCCGAAGCACCGTCATGATCATCATCGTCACCGGCGCGACACCTTGATCTCCATCGTAGCATCATTGTCGTCTCGCCAACTATTGCTTCTATGACTATCGCAACTGCTTAGTGATAAAGTAAAGCAATTACAGGACGATTGCATTTCATACAATAAAGCGACAACCATATGGCTCCTGCCAGTTGCCGATAACTCGGTTACAAAACATGATCATCTCATACAATAAAATATAGCATCACGTCTTGACCATATCACATCACAACATGCCCTACAAAAACAAGTTAGACGTCCTCTACTTTGTTGTTGCAAATTTTACGTGGCTGCTACGGGCTGAGCAAGAACCGTTCTTACCTACGCATCAAAACCACAACGATAGTTCGGCAAGTTAGTGCTGTTTTAACCTTCTCAAGGACCGGGCGTAGCCACACTCGGTTCAACTAAAGTTGGAGAAACCGACACCGCCAGCCACCTGTGTGCAAAGCACGCCGGTAGAACCAGTCTCGCGAAGCGTCACGTGTAATGTCGGTCCGGCCGCTTCATCGAACAATACCGCCAACCAAAGTATGACATGCTGGTAAGCAGTATGACTTCTATCGCCCACAACTCACTTGTGTTCTACTCGTGCATATAACATCAACGCATAAAACCTAGGCTCGGATGCCACTGTTGGGGAACGAGTAATTTCAAAAATTTCCTCGCACACTCAAGATCATGGTGATGCATAGCAACGAGAGGAAGAGTGTGTCCACGCACTTTGTAGACCGAAAGCGGAAGCGTTAGAGCAACGCGGTTGATGTAGTCGTACGTCTTCACGATCCGACCGATCCAAGTACCGAACGTATGGCACCTCCGAGTTCAGCACACGTTCAACTCGATGATGATCCCCGGACTCCGATCCAGCAGGGTGTCAGGGATGAGTTTCACAAGACGACGCCGGGTGACGGTGATGATGTTCTACCGACGCAGGGCCTCGCCTAAGCACCGCTACAATTTGACCGAGGTGGAATATGGTGGAGGGGGCCACCGCACACGGCTAAGGAACGATCATGAAGATCAACTTGTGTGTTATGTGGTGCCCCCCTCCTTCGGATATAAAGGGGGAGGAGGAGGGGCCGCCAAGGGGTGGCGCGCCCTAGGAGGGGGAAACCTACTCCAAGTAGGTTTGCCCTCCCTTTCCTAGTCCAAGAAGGAGGGGAAGGAAGGAGGGGAGGGAAAGGCAGGGGCCCCCCCTTCCTTGTCCTATTCGACTCATGGGAGGGGCGCCTCTTGCTTTGGCTGGCCCTCTCTCCACTAGGGCGCAACAAGGCCCATTAGTTCCTGGGGGGTCCGTTAACCTCGGTACTCCGGTATATATCCGTTAACCCCGAACTATTCCGGTATCCGAATATAGTCGTCCCAATATATCAATCTTTATGTCTCGACCATTTCGAGACTCCTCGTCATGTCCGTGATCACATCCGGACTCAACAACCTTCGTACATCAAAACTATAAACTCATATTATAACTATCATCGTAACGTTGCGTGCGGACCCTACGGGTTCGAGAACTATGTAGACATGACCTAGAACTGTTTTCGTCAATAACCAATAGCGGAACCTGGATGCTCATATTGATTCCTACATATTCTACGAAGATCTTTATCGGTCAAACCGCATAACAACATACCTTGTTCCCTTTGTCATCGGTATGTTACTTGCCCGAGATTCGATCGTCGGTATCTCAATACCTAGCTCAATCTCGCTATCGCAAGTCTATTTACGCTACACGTAATGCATCATACCGTAACTAACTCATTAGCTACATTGCTTGCAAGGCTTATAGTGATGTGCATTACCGAGAGGGCCCAGAGATACCTCTCCGACAATCGGAGTGACAAGTCCTAATCTCAAATACGCCAACTCAACAAGTACCTTTCGAGGCACCTATAGAGCACCTTTATAATCACCCAGTTACGCTGTGACGCTTGATAGCACACAAAGTGTTCTTCCGTAAACGGAGTTACATAATCTCATAGTCATAGGAACATGTATAAGTCATGAAGAAAGCAATAGCAACATACTGAACGATCAAGTGCTAAGCTAACGGAATGGGTCAAGTCAATCACATCATTCCCCTAATGATGTGATCCCATTAATCAAATGACAACACATGTCTATGGTTAGGAAACATAACCATCTTTGATCAATGAGCTAATCAAGTAGAGGCATACTAGTGACATTAAGTTTGTCTATGTATTCACACATGTATCATGTTTCCGGTTAATACAATTCTAGCATGAATAATAAACATTTATCATGATATGAGGAAATAAATAATAACTTTATTATTGCCTCTAGGGCATATTTCCTTCAGCAACTCCTACAAGCATGTATTCCTCCCTAATAATAATTTTCAGTAGCATCATGGATAGCAACTTTGTTCTCATACCCAATTGGAACCTCTTTCGAAATAGTGGAATCATTACTAGATAAAGTTGACACTCTTCCAAATCCACTTTCATAAATATCACACTAAGATTCAACACCCTCCAAAATAGTGGGATCACTTATTCCTAAAGTTGACACTCTTCCAAACCACTTTAAATGATAGTATTATTCATTCTCCAAAAGATATAAGTGAAATTCATGGAGCATTCTACAATTAACATAGACTAACCAATATCCAAGCTCAAAATATATAAGTGAAGCACACGAAGCATTCTATAAAACCATACTCAAAAGATTTAAGTGAAGCACAAAGAGCAATTCTATAAGATCATACTTAAAAGATTTAAGTGAAGCACATGAAGTATTCTATAAATTGATGAAGGTACATCTCATAATAGCATGGTTCTTAAAGGGAAAACAAAAACACAAAGGGCACAAATCATGTGAACAAAACAAAAACCGAGGTATACCGATAATTATTGAAGAAGAAAGATGGGATGCCAACCGGGGCATCCCCAAGCTTAGATGCTTGAGTATCCTTTGAAATATTTACTTGGGGTGCTTGGGCATCCCCAATCTTGAACTCTTGTGCCTCTTTATTCTTCTCACATCGATAACTCCTCGTTCTTCGAACACTTCATCCACAAAAACTTAACAAAAACTTTGTGAGATCCGTTAGTATAAATAAGCAAATCAATACTATAAGTACTGTTGCAAACCAATTCACATTTTGTTTTAGCATTATAGCTACTGTAATAAAACTTTTCCATCGCTTAATCCACTATAGAGACCGATAGTTTCATCAAAACAAGCAAGCAATGCATCAAAAACAGAATCTGTCTTAAACAGGACAGTCTGTAGTAATCTGGAAGTTTAGCAAACTTATGTAACTCCTAAAATTATGAAATAAATTTGAAAATTTGAAAAATTTGTACAGAAGTAATGTGCAAAAAGTTTCAGACCCATTTGACTTTCCAGTAAAAAATCTAAATTCACGCACTACAGCCAAAGTTTCTGTTTTTGTTCTGTACATAGTAAACAAGCAATCTAATCATCCTAAAACCAAAGCTTGGCACATTATTTTATAATACAATGAATATATACAAGGGGATAATTATTTACAGAGAAACTTCCATGAAAAATTCTACATTGTTTCCATGAGCATGAACACAAGTGCTCAAGGTCGACCCTCACTTCTTCAATGCATAACTTTCCAATTGCTTCTCTTTTTGAAAAACTTTTTAGGCATGAAAGGCAAGTAAGTTTTTTGTATTTTCATTCTTTTAAAAAAATTGTATGTTTCACCCACAACTAAACAGAAAAAAAGGGAAAAACAAAATCTACTTAGTGAAGAAAGCAAACAAGCACACATGAGAATATCAACCCCACGCTATTGCTCCCCGGCAACGGCGCCAGAAAAGAGCTTGATAATCCCCAAGTGCAGGGAATCATCATAGCAATTTCCAAACGTGAAAGTGATAAATATGGAGTGTCGAATTCACAAGGAGCTAAAGGTAAGATCAATAGTCTCTCAAGCCATGTCTGCCACTGATACGACTCTACGTACACCGAACGTTTGATTCCAACTAGCAACGAGAAATAAAACTACGTTGTGGGTATGGAGAGAATAACTTTGTATGATATCGGAGAGATAAAATATAAAAGTAGGTGCTGTTATCATGAAGTTAGAATATATTAGTAAATAATATAAATAGCTAGTGTGGAATAATGATGGATCGGTGTGCGAAATTGTCCTAGGCAATTGTTAACAAGGTCGGTAATCACTATGCATATGAGGGAGAGGCATAAGCTAACATACTTTCTCTACTTGGATCATATGCACTTATGATTGGAACTCTAGCAAGCATCCGCAACTACTAAAGATCATTAAGGTAAAACCCAACCATAGCATTAATGCATCAAGTCCTCTTTATTCCCATACGCAACAATCCCTCTTACTCAGGTTTGTGTTTCAGTTACTCCCGCTGTAGGGTGTTGCAATACCTGAAACATACAACTCATACCAATCTAGATCATCAATCAACCCAAAGACAAAAGATATCTACTCAAAACATCATAGGATAGCAACACATCATTGGATCATAATATGTGGCATAAGGCACCATGTTCAAGTAGGCATTACAGCGGGGTGTGGGAGAATCGACCGCGTAAAAGAGGTGAGGATGGTGATGATGATGGTGATGTTGATGAAGACGATCACCGTCGTGATGATTCCCCTCCCGATGGCACTCCGGCGCCATCGGAAGAGAGGAGAAGAGCTTCCTCCTCCATGGCCTCCACCCTCTGGTCCTTGGCCTTCATGATGATGATGGCCCCTCCGGGATACTCCTCCATGGCCACCGGTGATGATGGCCCCCTCCGTCAGGGTGCCGGAGAGGGCCTAGATTGACTTCTCGTGGCTACAGAGGCTTGCGACAGCGGAACTTACGATCTAGGTTTCTTTCTGGAAGTTTGGGTATATATGAGAGGTGTTGGCATTTATTTCACGTCAGGGGGGTTTCCGGGCTGTCCACGAGGCAGGGGGCGCGCCCTAAGGGGGTGGGCGCGCCCCCACCCTCGTGGGCAGCCCGGGAGTCTTCTGCCTACTTCCGCACTCCGTGGGCTTCTTCTCGTCCAAAATGATCTCCGCCAAGTGGCACGTCAATTGACTCCGCTTGGTTTTCCTTTTCTACGGTACTCTAAAATAAGGAGACAACAGAAACTGGCACTGGGCTTTAGGTTAATAGGTTAGTCAAAAAAATCATATAAAAGTGTATAATAAAGCCCATTAAACATCCAAGATAGATAATATAACAGCATGAGTACTTCGAAAATTATAGATACGTTGGAGACGTATCATCTAGCGACATCGTCGCTAATGCTCCAGGGATGGTGCCCGGTTATAACAATCTTGGAGATTACCTACCCGACGATGTATATTATGATTTCTTGGAGGTGGACGGACACAGATACGAGTACGGGAAGCCTCTCGTCAAATATGAAAATCTCTAACAACGATGATGCGAAGATTCCATGATTGGTACATGAAAACCCGCAGAGAGTCTCGGGGGACGAATACTTTGTATCTGAGAGTTAAAGAGGAGCACGACCTCGTTGGAATTGATCTGTTGTGTGTTCCATTTGAGGGGTTCTTCTAGTTCTTCAATAAAAAGTCCCTCGATAAATTAACGGTCACTTGCTACTGTCTGTAAGTACTACTTCTGTCATTAAGTCTCTATATATAGCTCAGCTCTTTTCATTGCATGTATTTATAATTATCCTCACTATATTATGCAGATTGAAGATCATCGAGTGCAGAAAAGCGGAAATGTATGATATTGGGTTCATTAACACAAATCTCATAGATGAATTTCTGGTTAAAAAGAGCGCCAAAGATGCCGAGGCCAACTTGCTCAAATCATTGATAATAAATCAAAACAAAGATTTAATACTCTTTCCTTACAACTTCGAGTGAGTGTTACTGTCGTGTGCATATTCGGTTTCCCTTATTACTCGAGCGAGGTTATAGTAATGTAATTGATGAGTTATACATGCGTGCGCAGCTTCCACTATATTTTCCTGGAGATTAAGCTTGAGCGGGGACTAGTAACCGTCTTAGACTCCAGACGAAAAGATCCCAGGACCTATGCGGACATGACTAAAATTCTCAACAAGTAAGTTCAATCGATCATTATCGCACCATATTGGCAACTTTTTGTGAAGGAAATATGCCCTAGAGGCAATAATAAAGTTATTATTTATTTCCTTATATCATGATAAATTTTTATTATTCATGCTAGAATTGTATTAACCGGAAACATAATACATGTGTGAATACATAGACAAACAATATGTCACTAGTATGCCTCTACTAGACTACCTCGTTAATCGAAGATGGTTATGTTTCCTAACCATAAACATGAGTTGTCATTTGATTAACGGGATCACATCATTAGGAGAATGATGTGATTGACACGACCCATTCCGTTAGATTAGCACCCGATCGTTTAGTATGTTGCTATTGCTTTCTTCATGACTTATACATGTTCCTATGACTATGAGATTATGCAACTCCCATTTACCGGAGGAACACTTTGTGTACTACCAAACGTCACAACGTAACTGGGTGATTATAAAGGAGCTCTACAGGTGTCTCCAAAGGTACATGTTGGGTTGGCGTATTTCGAGATTAGGATTTGTCACTCCGATTGTCGGAGAGGTATCTCTGGGCCCTCTCGGCAATGCACATCACTTAAGTATTGCAAGCATTGCAACTAATGAGTTAGTTGTGAGATGATGTATTACGGAACGAGTAAAGAGACTTGCCGGTAACGAGATTGAACTAGGTATTGAGATACCGACGATCGAATCTCGGGCAAGTAACATACCGATGACAAAGGGAACAACGTATGTTGTCATGCGGTCTGACCGATAAAGATCTTCGTAGAATATGTGGGAGCCAATATGGGCATCCAGGTTACGCTATTAGTTATTGACCGGAGAGGTGCCTCGGTCATGTCTACATTGTTCTCGGACCCGTAGGGTCCGCACGCTTAAAGTTACGATGACAGTTTCATTAGGAGTTTATATGTTTTGATGTACCGAAGGTTGTTCGGAGTCCCGGATGTGATTACGGACATGACGAGGAGTCTTGAAATGGTAGAGACATGAAGATTAATATATTGGAAGCCTATGTTTGGACATCGGAAGTGTTTCGGGTGAAATCGTCATTTTACCGGAGTACCGGGAGGTTACCGGAACCCCCCGGTAACTTAATGGGCCTAGTGGAGGAAGAGGAGAGGAGGCCAAGGGGCAGCCGTGCGCCCCTCCCCCCAAGTCCGAATTGGACAAGGAGGGGGCGGCGCCCCCCCCCCCCCCTTTCCTTTCCCCTTTCTCTCTCTTTCCCCGCAAGTCCATTCCAACATGGAAAAGGGGGGGAGTCCTACTCCCGGTGGGAGTAGGACTCCTCCTGGCGCGCCCTCCTCCTGGCCGGCCGCACCACCCCTTGCTCCTTTATATACGGGGGCGGGGGGCACCCCATAGACACAACAATTGATCCTTGAGATATGTTAGCCATGTGCGGTGCCCCCCTCCACCATAGTCCTCGATAATATTGTAGCAGTGCTTAGGCGAAGCCCTGCGACGGTAGAACATCACGCTACAGCCAAGTCTTTATTCGAATCATTTTCACTGTACCACCTCAGCGCGTTTAGCGAGGCGGTTTCCTTGGCACGTCTTGTCAAAGCAGAGATCGTGTCCCCCTTATTCCGGGATTCTCATCAATACGGACGTGGATAACACAACCGCGCCATTTATTTATGGCGCTTGGGAGATAAGCGAGTTTTACCGGGCTAGTGGGGGCGCTTGTTGGAAATATGCCCTAGAGGCAATAATAAAAGCATTATTATTATATTTCCTTGTTCATGATAATTGTCTTTTATTCATGCTATAATTGTATTATCCGGAAATCGTAATACACGTGTGAATACATAGACTACAATACGTCCCTAGTAAGCCTCTAGTTGACTAGCTCGTTGGTCAACAGATAGTCATGGTTTCCTGACTATGGACATCAGATGTCATTGACAACGGGATCACGTCATTAGGAGAATGACGTGATGGACAAGACCCAATCCTAAACTTAGCACAAGATCGTAGTTCGCTTTGCTAGAGCTTTTCAATGTCAAGTATCTCTTCCTTAGACCATGAGATCGTGTAACTCCCGGATACCGTAGGAGTGCTTTGGGTGTACCAAACGTCACAATGTAACTGGGTGACTATAAAGGTGCACTACAGGTATCTCCGAAAGTGTCTGTTGGGTTGACATGGATCGAGACAGGGATTTGTCACTCCGTATGACGGAGAGGTATCACTGGGCCCACTCGGTAATGCATCATCATAATGAGCTCAAAGTGACCAAGTTTTTGGTCACGGGATCATGCATTACGGTATGAGTAAAGTGACTTGCCGGTAATGAGATTGAACGAGGTATTGGGATACCGACGATCGAATCTCGGGCAAGTAACATACCGATTGACAAAGGGAATTGTGTATGGGATTGTTTGAATCCTCGACATCGTGGTTCATCCGATGAGATCATTGAGGAGCATGTGGGAGCCAACATGGGTATCCAGATCCCGCTGTTGGTTATTGCCCGAGAGCCGTCTCGGTCATGTCTACGTGTCTCCCGAACCCGTAGGGTCTACACACTTAAGGTTCGGTGATGCTAGGGTATGCAGTAAACCGAATGTTGTTCGAGTCCCTGATGATATCCCGGACGTCACGAGGAGTTCGGAATGGTCCGGAGGTAAAGAATTATATATAGGAAGTATTGTTTCGCCATCGAAAGTTTGGGTCACCCGGTATTGTACCGGGACGACCGGAAGGGCCCCGGGGGTCCACCGGGTGGGGCCACCCATCCCGGAGGGCCCCATGGGCTGAAGTGGGAAGGGGAAACAGCCCATAGTGGGCTGGTGCACCCCCCTTGGCCCACCCCCTGCGCCTAGGGTTGAAACCCTAGGGTGGGGGGCCCACTGCCTTATGGGCACTCCAACCCCCTTGGGAGATGGGATCCCCAAGGGCCGGCGCCCCCCCTGGGGGAGGGGGCAGCCGACCCCTGAACCTCTCGCGCCTCCCTCCCCCTGCTACACCTCGTCCTCCTCCCGCAGAAGCTTGGCGAAGCCCTGCCGGAGTTCTGCTGCATCCACCACCACGCCGTCGTGCTGCTGGATCATCATCAACCTCTCCTCCCCCCTTGCTGGATCAAGAAGGAGGAGACGTCTCCCGTCCCGTACGTGTGTTGAACGCGGAGGTGCCGTCCGTTCAGCGCTAGGATCTCCGGTGATAGGATCACGGCGAGAACGACTACTTCAACCCCGTTCTTTTGAAAGCTTCCGCTCGCGATCTACAAAGTGGTATGTAGATGCAATCTCTCTCCATGACTCGTTGCTTAGATGAACTCATAGATGGATCTTGGTGAAACCGTAGGAAAATTTTATTTTCTGCAACGCTCCCCAATAGTGGCATCATGAGCTAGGTCTATGCGTAGTTCTCTATTGCACGAGTAGAACACAATTTTGTTGTGGGCGAGATCTTGTCAACTTGCTTGCGCTACTAGTCTTATCTTGCTTCAGCGGTATTGTGGGATGAAGCGGCCCGACCAACCTTACACGTGCGCTTACGTGAGACCGTTCCACCGATCGACATGCACTAGTTGCATAAGGTGGCTGGCTGGTGTCTGTCTCTCCACTTTAGTTGGAGCGGATTCGATGAAAAGGGTCCTTATGAAGGGTAAATAGAAGTTGACAAATCACGCCAGGCTTTCACGTAGGTAAGAAAACGTTCTTGCTAGAACCCTATTGCAGCCACGTAAAACTTGCAACAACAATTAGAGGACGTCTAACTTGTTTTTGCAGCAAGTGTTTTGTGATATGATATGGCCAAAGTTGTGATGAATGATGAATGATATATGTGATGTATGAGATCATGTTCTTGTAATAGGAATCACGACTTGCATGTCGATGAGTATGACAACCGCAGGAGCCATAGGAGTTGTCTTTATTTTTGTATGACCTGCATGTCATTGAAGAACGCCATGTAAAATTACTTTACTTTATTGCTAAACGCGTTAGTCGTAGAAGTAGAAGTAGTGATTGGCGTGACAACTTCATGAAGACACGATGATGGAGATCATGATGATGGAGATCATGGTGTCATGCCGGTGACGAAGATGATCATGGAGCCCCGAAGATGGAGATCGAAGGAGCTATATGATATTGGCCATATCATGTCACTACTATATATAATTGCATGTGATGTTTATTATGTTTATGCATCTTGTTTACTTAGAACGATGGTAGTAAATAAGATGATCCCTTATAATAATTTCAAGAAAGTGTTCCCCCTAACTGTGCACCGTTGCTAAAGTTCGTCTGCTTCAAGCACCACGTGATGATCGGGTGTGATAGATCCTTACGCTCACATACAACGGTGTAAGACAGATTTACACATGCAGAACACTTAGGGTTAACTTGACGAGTCTAGCATGTACAGACATGGCCTCGAACACAAGAGACCGAAAGGTCGAACACGAGTCGTATGGAAGATACGATCAACATGGAGATGTTCACCGACGATGACTAGTCCGTCTCACGTGATGATCGGACACGCCAAGTCGACTCGGATCATGTAACACTTAGATGACTAGCGGGATGTTAGATCTGAGTGGGAGTTCATTAAATAATTTGATTAGATGAACTTAATTATCATGAACTTAGTCTAAAACTTTTGCAAAATATGTCTTGTAGATCAAATGGCCAACTCTCATGTCAACATGAACTTCAACGCGTTCCTAGAGAAAACCAAGCTGAAAGATGATGGCAGCAACTATACGGACTGGGTCCGGAACCTGAGGATCATCCTCATAGCTGCCAGGAAACAATATGTCCTAGAAGGACCGCTAGGTGATGCACCGTCCCTGAGAACCAAGACATTATGAATGCTTGGCAGTCTCGTCTTGATGATTACTCCCTCGTTCAGTGCGGCATGCTTTACAGCTTAGAACCGGGCTCCAAAAGCGTTTTGAGCAACACGGAGCATATGAGATGTTCGAGGAGCTGAAACTAGTTTTCCAAGCTCATGCCGGTCGGAGATATGAAGTCTCCGACAAGTTCTATAGTTGTAAGATGGAGGAAAACAGTTACACAAGTGAGCACATACTCAAAATGTCAGGTTGCACAACCGCCGTCCCAGCTGGACATAAACCTCCCGGACGAGGCGGTCATTGACAGAATCCTTCAGTCGCTCCCACCAAGCTACAAGAGCTTTGTGATGAACTACAATATGCAGGGGATGGTGAAGACCATTCCCGAAGTATTCTCTATGCTGAAGTCAGCAGAGGTTGAAATCAAGAAAGAACATCAAGTGTTAATGGTCAATAAAACCACTAAGTTCAAGAAGGGCAAGGGAAAGAAGAACTTCAAGAAGGACGGCAAGGAGGTTGCCGCGCCCGGTAAGCAAGTTGCCGGGAAGAAGTCAAAGAATGGACCCAAACCTGAGACAGAGTGCTTTTATTGCAAAGGGAAGGGCCACTGGAAGCAGAACTGCCCCAAATACTTAGCGGACAAGAAGGCCGGCAACACTAAAGGTATATTTGATATACATGTAATTGATGTGTACCTTACCAGTACTCGTAGTAACTCCTGGGTATTTGATACCGTGCCGTTGCTCATATTTGTAACTCACAGCAGGAGCTGCGGAATAAACGGAGACTGGCGAAGGACGAGGTGACGATGCGCGTCGGGAATGGTTCCAAGGTCGATGTGATCGCCGTCGGCACGCTACCTCTACATTTGCCTACGGGATTAGTTATAAACCTTAATAATTGTTATTTGGTGCCAAGTTTGAGCATGAACATTGTATCTGGATCTCGTTTGATACGAGATGGCTACTCATTTAAATCCGAGAATAATGGTTGTTCTATTTATATGAGAGAAATGTTTTATGGTCATGCCCCTATGGTCAATGTTTTATTCTTAATGAATCTCGAGCGTAATGTTACACATATTCATAGCGTGAATACCAAAAGATGTAAAGTTGATAACGATAGTCCCACATACTTGTGGCACTGCCGCCTTGGTCACATTGGTGTCAAGCGCATGAAGAAGCTCCATGCTGATGGACTTTTGGAGTCTCTCGATTATGAATCATTTGACACATGCGAACCATGCCTCATGGGTAAGATGACCAAGACTCCGTTCTCCGGAACAATGGAGCGAGCAACCAACTTGTTGGAAATCATACATACCGATGTGTGCGGTCCAATGAGTGTTGAGGCTCATGGGGATATCGTTATGTTCTCACTCTCACCGATGACTTGAGTAGATATGGGTATGTCTACTTGATGAAACACAAGTCTGAGACCTTTGAAAAGTTCGAGGAATTTCAGAATGAAGTAGAGAATCAACGTGACCAAAAGATAAAATTCTTACGATCAGATCGTGGAGGAGAATATTTAAGTCACGAATTTGGTACACACTTAAGAAAATGTGGAATAGTTTCACAACTCACGCCGCTTGGAACACCTCAGCGTAACGGTGTGTCCGAACGTCGTGTCGCACTCTATTGGATATGGTGCGATCTATGATGTCTCTTACCGATTTATCGCTATCATTTTGGGGATACGCCTAGAGACAGCTACATTCACTTTAAATAGGGCACCGCCTAAACCGCTGAGACGACACCGTATGAATTATGGTTTGGGAAGAAACCTAAGCTGTCGTTTCTAAAAGTTTGGGGATGCGATGCTTATGTCAAGAAACTTCAACCTGAAAAGCTCGAACCCAAGTCGGAAAAGTGCGTCTTCATAGGATACCCTAAGGAAACCATTGGGTATAACTTCTACTAAAGATCCGAGGGCAAGATCTTTGTTGCCAAGAACGGATCCATTCTGGAAAAAGAGTTTCTCTCGAAAGAAGTAAGTGGGAGGAAAGTAGAACTCGATGAAGTACTACCTCTTGAACGGGATAGTAGTGCAGCTCAGGAAAATGTTCCTGTGATGCCTACACCAACTGAAGAGGAAATTAATGATGATGAGCAAGGTACTTCGGATCAAGTTGCTACTGAACTTCGTAGGTCCACTAGGACACGTTCCGCACCAGAGTGGTACGGCAACCCTGTCCTGGAAATCATGTTGTTAGACAACGGTGAACCTTCGAACTATGAAGAAGCGATGGCGGGCCCGGATTCCAACAAATGGCTAGAAGCCATGCAATCCGAGATAGGATCCATGTATGAAAACAAAGTATGGACTTTGACAGACTTGCCCGATGATCGGCGAGCGATAGAAAATAAATGGATCTTTAAGAAGAAGACGGACGCGGATGGTAATGTCACCATCTATAAAGCTCGACTTGTCGCTAAGGGTTATCGGCAAGTTAAAGGGATTGACTACGATGAGACTTTCTCTCCCGTAGCGAAGCTTAAGTCCGTCCAAATCATGTTAGCAATTGCCGCATACTATGATTATGAGATATGGCAGATGGACGTCAAAACAGCGTTCCTTAACGGTTATCTTAAGGAAGAGCTGTATATGATGCAGCCGGAGGGTTTTGTTGATCCTAAGAATGCTAACAAAGTATGCAAGCTCCAGCGATCCATTTATGGGCTGGTGCAAGCATCTCGGAGTTGGAACATTCGCTTTGATGAGATGATCAAAGTGTTTGGGTTTATGCAGACTTATGGAGAAGCCTCATGCTACAAGAAAGTGAGTGGGAGCTCAGAGCATTTCTCATATTATATGTAGATGACATACTTTTGATGGGAAATGATATAGAACTCTTCGACAGCATTAAGGCCTACTTGAATAAAAGTTTTTCAATGAAGGACCTTGGAGAAGCTGCTTATATATTAGGCATCAAGATCTATAGAGATAGATCGAGACGCCTCATAGGTCTTTCACAAAGCACATACCTTGATAAGATTTTAAAGAAGTTCAAAATGGATCAGTCCAAGAAAGGGTTCTTGCCTGTATTGCAAGGTGTGAGATTCAGCTCGGCTCAATGCCCGACCACGGCAAAAGATAAAGAAGAGATGAGTGTCATCCCCTATGCTTCAGCCATAGGATCTATTATGTATGCCATGCTGTGTACTAGACCTGACGTAAACCTTGTCGTAAGTTTGGTAGGAAGGTACCAAAGTAATCCCGGCAAGGAACACTAGACAGCGGTCAAGAATATCCTAAAGTACCTGAAAAGGACAAAGGACATGTTTCTCGTTTATGGAGGTGACGAAGAGCTCGTCAGAAGGGTTACGCCGATGCTAGCTTCGACACGACCTGGATGACTCTAAGTCACAAACCGGATACGTGTATATGTTGAATGGTGGAGCAAGAAGCTGGTGCAGCTGCAAGCGAGCGTCGTGGCGGGATCTACATGTGAAGCGGAGTACATGGCAGCCTCGGAGGCAGCGATGAAGCAATTTGGGTGAAGGAGTTCATCACCGACCTAGGAGTCATACCCAATGCGTCGGGGCCGATCAAACTCTTCTGTGACAACACTAGAGCTATTGCACTTGCCAAGGAGCCCAGGTTTCACAAGAAGACCAGACACATCAAGCGTCGCTTCAACTCCATCCGTGAAAATGTTCAAGATGGAGACATAGAAATTTGCAAAGTGCATACGGATCTGAATGTCGCAGATCGTTGACTAAACCTCTTCCGCGGGAAAAACATGATCAACACCAGAACTCTATGGGTGTTCAATTCATCACAATGTAACTAGATTATTGACTCTAGTGCAAGTGGGAGACTGTTGGAAATATGCCCTAGAGGCAATAATAAAAGCATTATTATTATATTTCCTTGTTCATGATAATTGTCTTTTATTCATGCTATAATTGTATTATCCGGAAATCGTAATACACGTGTGAATACATAGACTACAATACGTCCCTAGTAAGCCCCTAGTTGACTAGCTCGTTGGTCAACAGATAGTCATGGTTTCTCGACTATGGACATCGATGTCATTGATAACGGGATCACGTCATTAGGAGAATGACGTGATGGACAAGACCCAATCCTAAGCATAGCACAAGATCGTGTAGTTCATTTTCCTAGAGCTTTTTCAATGTCAAGTATCTCTTCCTTAGACCATGAGATCGTGTAACTCCCGGATATCGTAGGAGTGCTTTGGGTGTACCAAACGTCACAACGTAACTGGGTGACTATAAAGGTGCACTACAGGTATCTCCGAAAGTGTCTGTTGGGTTGACACGGATCGAGACAGGGATTTGTCATTCCGTATGACGGAGAGGTATCACTGGGCCCACTCGGTAATGCATCATCATAATGAGCTCAAAGTGACCAAGTGTTTGGTCACGGGATCATGCATTACGGTATGAGTAAAGTGACTTGCCGGTAACGAGATTGAACGAGGTATTGGGATACCGACGATCGAATCTCGGGCAAGTAACATACCGATTGACAAAGGGAATTGTGTACGGGATTGTTTGAATCCTCGACATCATGGTTCATCTGATGAGATCGTCAAGGAGCATGTGGGAGCCAACATGGTTATCCAGATCCCGCTGTTGGTTATTGCCCGAGAGCCGTCTCGGTCATGTCTACGTGTCTCCCGAACCCGTAGGGTCTACACACTTAAGGTTCGGTGACGCTAGGGTTGTATGAATATGAGTATGCAGTAAACCGAATGTTGTTCGGAGTCCCGGATGAGATCCCGGACGTCACGAGGAGTTTCGGAATGGTCCGGAGGTAAAGAATTATATATAGGAAGTACTGTTTCGGCCATAGGGAAAGTTTCGGGGTCACCCGGTATTGTACCGGGACGACCGGAAGGGTCCCGGGGGTCCACCGGGTGGGGCCACCCATCCCGGAGGGCCCCATGGGCTGAAGTGGGGAGGGGAACCAGCCCATAGTGGGCTGGTGCGCCTATGGCCCACCCCTGCGCCTAGGGTTGAAACCCTAGGGTGGGCGCCCACTGCCTTGGGGGCACTCCAACCCCTTGTCCGCCGCCCCTTGGGAGATGGGATCCCCAGGGCCGCGCCCCCAGGGGCCTATATAAAGGGAGGGGGGGGGCAGCCCCCTGAACCTCCGGCGCCTCCTTCCCCCTGCTACACCTCGTCCTCCTCCCGCAGAAGCTGGGCGAAGCCCTGCCGGGGTTCTGCTGCATCCACCACCACGCCGTCGTGCTGCTGGATCATCATCAACCTCTCCTTCCCCCTTGCTGGATCAAGAAGGAGGAGACGTCTCCCGTCCCGTACGTGTGTTGAACGCGGAGGTGCCGTCCGTTCGGCGCTAGGATCTCCGGTGATAGGATCACGGCGAGAACGACTACTTCAACCCCGTTCTTTTGAACGCTTCCGCTCGCGATCTACAAAGTGGTATGTAGATGCAATCTCTCTCCCATGACTCGTTGCTTAGATGAACTCATAGATGGATCTTGGTGAAACCATAGGAAATTTTTTATTTTCTGCCACGTTCCCCAACAGCGCTTAGTTGCGTCCGCCCATATAAGGGGATAAGGATCCACCTTTTTCCATCTACACCTTCTTCCTCCTTTGCTTATCCATTCCTGCGCACTCGAGGTCCAGCGCCCAAGTCCGCACATCTCACCTCGACCTCCTCCAGCCATGTCCGGAGCGGGAGGCAAGTGGATGGTCTCCTCCGTCATGGAGAGACACATCAAGAAGCCTAGGAAGGCCGTATACTTGTCTAACGACATCGAGTACCGGCTCCCCGAGAAAGGGTAGCTCAGCCCCACCCCCAGGCACCATGAGAGGGTGGTGTTTCTCACCCACTTTCTCCGCGGACTAGGTTTCCCACTCCACCCATTTGTCCGGGGACTCATGTTCTACTACGGCCTGGATTTCCACGATCTGGCCCAAAACTTCATCCTCAATATCTCGACGTTTATCGTCGTGTGCGAGGCGTTCCTCTACATCCAGCCCCACTTCGGTTTATGGTTGAAGACTTCTAGTGTCAAGCCGAAGATAGTGGGCGGCCAACAAGCGGAGTGTGGAGGCGCCATGGTGGGCAGGATGCCCAACGTTACATGGCTCGAGGGCTCCTTCGTGGAGACCATAAAGGGGTGGCAATCGGGGTGGTTCTACATCACCGAGCCGCGTGACCCTAAGTGGGCGACGGCCCCCGAATTCCGATCCGGCTTCCCTACACGGCTCACCTCCTGGAAAGAGACGGGCTTGTCGTGGGGCGATTCGGAGGAGTTGTCCGGACCCCAAATTAGCGTCCAACACCTGGTGAGCAAGAAGCTCAAACTCGTCAATGTAGTCCAGGTCATGCTTATCCACCGAATCCTCCCGTGCCAGCAACGACCTTTCAGCTTGTGGGAGTTTGATACGGCGCAGCACCAAACCCTGAGCAGGCTCTTCGACACTACATACGAAGATGCCTGGAAGGTGCTGTTCAAGGGCGCCGAGGCTCCCGCATCCGCTACCGAGGATCGCGGATTCAGCGCGCGGTGTCAAGCCAACGCGGTAAGTTATTTTGCCCTTTACGGGACACTTGTTTTCATAGTTTGACTCTATGCGGGATCTAAACTCCCTTACCTTTGATAGGATTGGCAGAAGACAGCCGGACAGATCAGCTGTCCGGCTCCCTTGCCGGAAGACCCAGCAGATGCCCACTTGACGGGGCTGCTGGCTCCGGCACCTTACGCGGTGTCGGAGAAGAAGGCCAAGAAGCAGGCCACCGAAACTCGAAAGAGTTCCAGACGCCAGGCGGTGCCGGACTCACCATCCGATGACCCCGAGGCGGACTCCTCCCATGAAGACGAGGAGGAGGAAAAAGAGGTCTTTCCCCCAGCAGGGGGAGAGAAGAAGAGGCAGGCCGACCCAACTGGGGAGGCCGGAGGATCCAAGAAGGGAAGGACCCTCCCTCCGGACTACTCCACCAACGCCGACGACGGTGAAGAAGAGTGGCCGCTCAGGGCCAAGCCCCTGGAGAAATCGTAAGTTTTCGGATACTAGAATAACTCATAGCGTTCCTTTGTTGCACAATACCTTCTGACGTCGGATATAATCATGCAGTCCGCCCAAGGCCGGGCTCGACACTTCGTCGAGCGGTTCGCTGGATCCGTCGGATGTGAACAACACTTCACTTCCGGCCGCCTCCTCTCCTCGCGCCGAGGAGGACGCCGAGGTGGCGTCCCAAAAGGGGCCAAGCCAGAAGGAGATGGTCCTGGAGGCGCCGCATGGCGACCTCCCGACTCGTGCAAAAGGGATAAAACCCTAAGGCTTGTGTCCGCCCTAGGCGGACATCGCACCGAACCCCCAACGGTTCCAGCATCCGCAAAGCGGCCCCTACTAAGAAGGGCAAGTTTACGACGCGGTGACCTCCGCCCAACCGAGGCACCGGATAATCTGCTGGAGGTGCTTAACGGCGCTTTCATCGACGAGGAGCACCGTACTATTATGAGTGCGGTGATCCGTAAGGTTCATCCGCTAAGAGCGGGCTGACCGAAGCTCGTGCCAGCCTTCTAACAGGCTTTGAGGTACGTATTTAAAATATGTAAAAATATGACCGCATAGACAGTAGCCCCTGATGCTCAGTTTGGTGTTCGGAAAGAAAAGCCGAACTGAGGATCAAAAAGATATACGCAGGAGTCTAACGTAAATTTGTCAATATGGGAATGCAGGTTGTGCTGCTGACCTCTGCCGCACTGACTGCGGAGGTCAATGAATTGAAGCAGGGCCTCGAGCGGTCCGAGAACGAGCTCAGCCTTGCCAAGAAGCAGCTCGAGGACAAGGACGGTAAGTAATACCTTATGTAAGTATATATATAAAAAAAGGTGTGGTTGCGAAAAATGACAGGAATAATGTGAATATTGCAGGGGCCACGAACGAGGTGGCGACCCTGAAGGAAGCGGTGTCCAAGGTCGAAAGTAATGCGGCCGCGGAGCGGACCGAGCGAGAGAAGCAGGAGGCGCGGGTGGCGGAGGTACGGCAAGAGCTCCAGGCTCTCGTGGAAAAACACGAGAGTTTGGAGCGTGACTCAAATACTCGAGAATCCGACCTCGCCTTGGCCCTTGAGAGCGCCAAAGCCGCTAAGGCCGAAGCCCAAAAAGCCCTCCGGGAAATTGAGGTGATGAAGAAGATAGCGGCGGGTAAGGCATTCTTTAGGCAAAGCAAGCATGTGAAACTGAATTATCTGTTACTTACCCGAATCCGGAGCTCTCCAGGAGCATTCGCAGATCTGCCCCGCAGTGTGTCCGATGCTGCTGCTTTCTACCGAGCCGAGGAGGGAAGTTCGACGGAGAAGGTGTTCTGGTCTCAGTATGCTGAGGCCGGACACCCGGTGCCCTTGAGCGACCAGCTGAAGCAGCTGGTCGAGCTCCATAAGGTGGCCGAACAGGCCATGAAGGGTCTCGCAGTCCGGCTGTGGCCCGGGGAGGCCATGCCTGGAAGCTACTTCGGGCTGGTAAGGCGGCTGGTGGATGCCTGTCCAAGGCTTGAAGTCATCAAGCGCTCCGTCTGCATCGAAGGTGCCCGTAGGGCCCTTACCCGTGCTAAGGTGCACTGGGGCAAGATGGTCGCTGAGAAGCTTGTGAAGGACGGACCACCACCGGGCAAGGAGCATCGCAAGCCTGAAATGTATTATGAGGGCGTCCTCAAGGGTGCCCGCCTTATAGCGGGTGAATGCTCCAAAGATGTAATTTTTTAGTAGACTCGCATTTGTTATCCTGTACGCTGAAAACTTGTTCATATGCGCTAAGCAACACTTTTGAATTTAAAATATTACCTTCTGTGCGGCCGTTTAGTAAATTTGAGAGATGACGAGTCGTCGGCTTCAGCCCCCATGCCACGAGTGCTGTGGTGTTCGGGATAAACTTGAGCGCTCTTGTTCCCATTCTTGGGTCCTTCGAGGGAGGCGCTCAACGCAACGAACGAGGCAACCAGACTATAATGCTTGAACACTCTCACTTAGCCATAGAATTCTATAATTTTAAATTTCGGCGAAGCCCCTGGTATTCGGAAGACCGAGTTCGGGGCGCTATCCACGCCTAGGCCGGACAATGCCGACTCCTCGCTCTAAGCGGCATAAGTCTTTAGGGACTCGAAAACCTCTCGAACAGCGACCGGCTCTAGCCCTATCATGACGGTCAGTTTTAGCTTTCTCCACTGAGGTGCTTAACCCAGCTCAACCAGGGCACAATCGTAGTGGTTCTCCCAGCGCTACCTTAGCCGATATAACGGAACATAAGGTACCAAAACATGGGAGCCGGGCAAACCCAACTATTGACCCAAGACATGATTCGGAGCCGATGCATATAATGCTATAAGTTCGGGTGCCTCACTTGTGAAAGTGTTCGGACTTATCACACCATATTGTGGGGTACTTAAGCCCTCGTGTATTGCCCGTACTAAGATGTACAGTTGCACAATGTCATAACTGAATATATATATATATATATATATATATATATATATATATATATATATATATATATATATATATATATATATATATATAAAGGAATTCAATAATAGGAAGAAGCTATGTATTGTTTATTCAAAAGGGCTGCAGAAAGCGTAACGATACAAATAGTGCGATAAGCAAGGGACGGGACTTTAAGATGTCCCCCTCCAGGGGTAAGCTGCGGGATGGTATGTAAAACAGGTATACTGTTCGTAATAGAGACCACCTGGACACTCGACGTAGCTTTCTGCTTCCCTGGCCGTTGCATCATGTGTTCGGCGATTCTACTGCCGGGCAGGGCTTCGTGAGAACGGAGTCCTGAAAAAAAAGAAAGAAGAAAAGAAAAGAATGACACAATCGGGAGCCCCTGGTGCGGTTGAGCCGCATTCTGGGCATGCCGTTGTCGTGCCCTTCCCCCTATGCCCATGGTATTTCCAGAGCGTAGTTACGTACGTGCAGTACTGGTTTCGCAATTTCGCGAGGGCTGGGGTTAGGGCCGCATTGCTACGCGTGCTCGAAACGTGCCAGGCGGTCTGGTTGTGGGTTACTCCGGGCGCGCTTGACGGTGTCCGGACGTTTAATGGCCGGACTGGAGAATTGCTTTGACAGGCTGCTTTGTACCTCCGCCGCGAGGGTCACCGTATGCTCCTCCGTCCGGAGAGAGCGTTCGGTGTTTCCATTGACCGTAATAACTCCTCGAGGGCCCGGCATCTTGGGCTTGAGGTATGCGTAGTGCGGAACCGCATTGAACTTTGCGAATGCGGTTCATCCGAGCAGGGCGTGATAGCCACTGCGGAACGGGACTATGTCGAAGATTAACTCCTCACTTCGGAAGTTATCCGGGGATCCGAACACCACTTCAAGTGTAACTGAGCCTGTACAGTTGGCCTCTACACCTGGTATGACGCCTTTAAAGGTCGTCTTCATGGGTTTAATCCGTGATGGGTCTATGCCCATTTTGCGCATTGTATCCTGATAAAGCAGGTTCAGGCTGCTGCCGCCGTCCATTAGGACTCTAGTGAGGTGAAATCCGTCAATGATTGGGTCTACAACCAATGCGGCGAATCCGCCATGGCGGATGCTAGTGGGGTGGTCCCTTCGATCAAAAGTGATTGGGCAGGAAGACCACGGGTTGAACTTTGGGGCGACTGGCTCTATCGCATATACGTCCCTTAGTGCATGCTTCCGCTCCCTTTTGGGTATGTGGGTTGCGTATATCATGTTCACCGTCCGCACTTGTGGGGGGAAGCCCTTCTGTCCTCTATTGTTCGGCGGCCGGGGCTCCTGCTCGTCGTCACTACGCAGCCCCTTGTCATTGTTTTCGGCATTTAACTTGCCTGCCTGCTTGAACACCCAACAATCCCTGTTGGTGTGGTTGGCTGGTTTTTTGGGGGTGCCGTGTATCTGGCACGAGCGATCGAGTATTCGGTCCAAATTGGACGGGCCCGGAGTATTTCTTTTAAATGGCTTTTTCCGCTGACCGGGTTTGGAACCTCTGAATCCGGCATTGACTGTCGTATCCTCAGCATTATCGCCGTTAATGCGGCGCTTGTGCTTGTTGCGATGTGACCTGCCATTGTTATCCTTGATATCTGAATTACCAGGGCTCTTGGTCATGTTGTTACTACGAGCTAGCCAGCTGTATTCTCCCGCGCAAAAGCGGGTCATGAGTCTTGTGAGGGCTGCCATGGATTTTGGCTTTTCCTGTCCTAGGTGCCGGGCAAGCCACTCGTCGCGGATGTTGTGTTTGAAGGCTGCGAGGGCCTCTGCATCCGGACAGTCAACGATTTGATTTTTCTTGGTTAGGAACCGTGTCCAGAATTGTCTGGCCGATTCCTCTGGCTGCTGAATTATGTGGCTTAGGTCATCGGCGCCGGTGGTCGCATATATATGCCCTGAAATTGTCGAGGAATGCGGCTTCCGTGTCTTCCCAACAACCAATTGACTCTGCGGGCAAGCTGTTAAGCCAATGCCGGGCTGGTCCTTTAAGCTTGTGGGAGGTATTTGATGGCGTAGATCATCACCAAGGGCCATGTGGATGTGAAGGAGATAGTCCTCAATCCAAACCGCAGGATCTGTTGTGCCATCGTATGATTCAATGTTTACGGGTTTGAAACCCTCAGGGATTTGATGATCCATCACTTCATCTGTGAAGCATAGTGGGTGGGCGGCGCCTCTGTATTGGGCTACATCACAACGCAGCTCGAATGAGCTTTGTCTACTGTGTTCGGCCGGGCCGGAGTTTCCATATCCGGCGTGACGGTTATCGTCATGTGTCATGGGATGCCCATGCGATCCGTAGATCGATCTTGTTTGCCATGCCTTGTCCTCCAATATATCTCGCAGGTCTGGCGCCTTTCCCCGTGCCTTTGTATTTTTTGAGCGGCGCCGGGGTGTGGCTTGGGTTGAGGGCCGAGAGGACTCTCTGTCGCGGCCACGAGGTGGCCGGTCAGCCGTATCATGCGCTGGTGAAGTAGGTTTGGGTGCTTCCTCCTCTAATCGAGGTAGCAGCCTATGTTTTGGGTATTTCTTGGAGGGGCGCTCGAGTTCATACTCTTCGGCCACAAGGACTTCAGTCCATCTGTCAGCTAGCAAGTCTTGGTCAGCTCTAAGCTGTTGCTGCTTTTTCTTGAGGATGCTTGCTGTGGCCATAAGCCTGTGTTTGAAATGCTCTTGTTCGACGGGATCCTTGGGCACGACGAATTCGTCGTCGTCGAGGCTTGCCTCATCTTCGGAGGGAGGCATGTAATTATCGTCATCTACCTCTCTTTCTGCCGCTCTCTCATGAGGGCTGGCTTCACCATCCTCCTGTGCTGAATCCTGCTGGAGGGGGTTGTCTTCGGCACTTTCCGGGGTGTTATTGTCTCCCGTGCCGGAATCACCGTTTTTGCTGTGGCAGGATTTAGAGCGGCGCCGCTGACACCGGCGCTTAGGCTGTTTCTTGGAGGGGTCATCCTCCACTGTTCCATCGCCATTCCCATCTTTTGGGATGTCCACCATGTATATGTCGTATGACGAGGTGGCCTTCCAATGCCCTGTGGGCGCTGGTCTTTGGTCGTCTCCTTCATCGTCGTCCATACCATCGATGTCTTCGGAGTCGAAGTTGAGCATGTCGGTTAAATCATCGATAGTGGCTACGAAGTGGGTGGTGGGTGGGCATTGAATTTCTTCGTCGTCCGCATCCCAACCTTCCTGACCATAATCCGGCCAGGGCTCTCCTGATAAAGAGAGAGACTTTAGTGAATTCAGGATGTCGCCAAAGGGCGAGTGCTGATAGATGTCCGTGGCAGTGAATTCCATGATCGGCGCCCAGTCGGATTCGATTGGCGGGGGCGCGGAAGGTTCGAAGTCCGGAGTGGAGTCCGGCACCTTGAAGTCACGAGCTTCGCAAAGGACAGGTATGGTATTCGGATCGATCGCCGTATAGATTGCAGCCCCCGAGGCGGTGTCCAGCCACCCGTCCTCGATAGGCGCAGTCGGCTCCGAGCTAAGGGTCGGAGCGACACCGGCGCTGCCTCCGTGACACTGCTCGCGGCGAGCTAGATCATGCCCATCGTAATAAAGGCGGCGCTTGGCTATGGCTCGAACCCGTCGAAGATCAAGTCTACGCGGACGTCGGCCGTGTAGTTCAAACTTCCAAATCTGACCTGATGGCCAGGGGCGTAGCTTTCAATCTGCTCCAGATGGCCAAACGAATTGGCCCGCAGTGCAAAGCCGCCGAATACGAAGATCTGTCCGGGGAGAAAAGTCTCACCCTGGAGCACATCGTTGTTGATGATCGGAGGAGCCATCGGGCCTAAAGATGACGACACAGAGGAACTCTCAATGAAAGCACCTATGTCGGTGTCAAAACCGGCGGATCTCGGGTAGGGGGTCCCGAACTGTGCGTCTAGGCGGATGGTAACAGGAGACAAGGGACACGATGTTTTTACCCAGGTTCGGGCCCTCTAGATGGAGGTAAAACCCTACTCCTGCTTGATTAATATTGATGATATGGGTAGTACAAGAGTAGATCTACCACGAGATCAGAGAGGCTAAACCCTAGAAGCTAGCCTATGGTATGATTGTTGTTCGTCCTACGGACTAAAACCGTCCGGTTTATATAGACACCGGAGAGGGTTAGGGTTACACAGAGTCGGTTACAACGGAAGGAGATCTACATATTCGTATCGCCAAGCTTGCCTTCCACGCCAAGGAAAGTCCCATCCGGACACGGGACGAAGTCTTCAATCTTGCATCTTCATAGTCCATGAGTCCGGCCAAAGGTCATAGTCCGGCCATCCGGACACCCCGTAATCCAGGACTCCCTCAGGCACTCCTAGGTCAAGAAAATTAGCAAAGGTCATGCCCAATTTTCTTGACCTAGAAGGTGCCCGATTCTCAACCAAAACAAAAATATAGCGGCATTTGAATGATGCAAAAATACAGCGGCATTTGACCTAGAAGGTGCCCGCTCCTTGTAGTTGAAAATTCGAAGGATGGGTGGGTTATAAGGATTCTTATAGGGAGGCTCTAATGTTGCATTTGCATAGTTGGAACTATGCCTAACTAATGCATGTGAAAGTGATTCTATTGGACCGCCACAGTAGAAAATTTGCTGGAAATAGAAAGTTCGATGCATCTGTTACTGCTGTTTTTGTGCTTCTGCTTTACTCCAAAATCCAAATAAAATGTTTGCAATAGATGCTAGACAAAATGATATGCTTTTAAGTCACATAGAACCGTATCCTTGCTCCACACAAGTGACTCATGGCAGAGTTATAGTTCCTCCTGTATTAACTATAATTTTTCTACAACTTTCAAGTTTCAGTTTCTTTCCTGGAGCAATAGTTCAGAACTTTCACACTACTGCAGCTCTGCTACCTCAGCTTCAAGCTACCCTAAAAGAATCAACTACTCTTATGCTTAAAGCTAGGAGAACTTGTGTAGTAAATTACAGGGTATCTATATGCATGGTGCATTGCTATACTGCAAATTCATAAGCAACAAAAATATGCCTGCAGCAAGAGCAATAGTGCACTTAGTAGGATAGAAAATATATAACCTGCAATAGTGCACTTAGTAGGATAGCAATAGTGCACTTGAAACAATCTTTTGGGTAAAGGGGTGTTTATAACCTGTAATGTGAAAATATATAGGATAGAAGAATAGATACTACCCTGATCTCATCCAATAACTCTAGTAGCCTTTTTTCCTATTTAGAGCGAATATGGCCGACAAACGATGAGGCAGGCGGTTCAGGCAAACCATTCTGGCAGCTGTCCCTTGAGATGGAGGAAGAACCTCACCGCTATGAGGACGCCGCGGAAGACACCGATCCCGACTACACAACCCCTAGTGGCGTCGGGGATGACACCACTGATGGTGCCGCCGGGGATGCCACCACTGATGATGGCAGCAAACGCACAGATGGCAGCCAACCGAAGAGGCAACGGAAGGATCGGCGCCCGAACGTGCTCGGCACCGTCAAGGAGGAAATTATTGAAGTGTGCTCCAGTGGGCATCCAACGGCGCCCAAAGAATGAGTCAGTGGGTACGCAGGACAACTCGGGTGCATTCTCCGGAGCACCGTCTCGATCAACACCGAGAACCTAAGGCATCGTGACCGAGGGAATTTGCGCAACCTCCTCTTCACGAAGCTGCACGAACGATACAAGTGCCCCGGTGACTTCACAAACACACGCCTCTCAGGGAATAAAGTGAACAGTGCCGCCCTCACGAAGATGAGCACGACCCTGGCTACTTGGAGAGCCACGGTGAAGAGAAAGATTCTAAGTGGTGATAGTTATGAGAAGATCAAGAAGACAAATCCTTCGATCAGCGAAGCTGACTACCTGAAGTTCAAGATCAAGTGCGAGAGCAACGCATCCGGGGAATCAAGTCAGTGGGGGAAAGATATCCGGGACTTGAACTTAGGACACCACACACTCGGTCCCGGCGGTTACAGAGTGGCGGAACCTATATGGGACAAGGAGGACGCGGAGCATGCTGAGCAAGGCCTACCGCCCCTCTTCGATAAATACCATGACAAGCAGACCAGGAACTATGTCAGGGCCCGGTACAAGGTGGACCCGGTAACAAAGGAGCTTACCATGGATCCGAAGACCAAGGCGCTTGAGCTTGTTCTGGTAAGGAATACACCCCCGCGTAATTAGCTCCATACACTACTGGAATCTGGCACTTTGCCATCTGCCATGGCAGATGGCAAAGGCATGGTCGGCGGATGGCAAAGACCAGCAGATGGCAAACAGTTTGTCTGAAACCCTGCCGGTAAAGGCTTCTTTGCCGTCTGCTGGCTGATGGCAAGCCTCTTAACGGGGTTAGCCCCGTTAGATGGCTAACGGCATACTTTGCCATCTGCCAACAGATGGCAAAGGCTGCAGGCTCTTTGCCGTCTGCCAGCAGATGGCAAAGGCTGCATACTTTGTCGTCTACCAGCAGATGGCAAAGAGCTTTGCCATCTGCTAGCAGATGGCAAAGAGCCCAAATAGGCCAGCCCAAATTTTACATGTAGATGACACGTGGCCTCTTTGCCATCTGCCAGCTGATGGCAAAGCTCTTTGCCATCTGCGAGCAGATGGCAAAGTGACTATATTGCTCCATTTCATTTTGTTTTTTCTTATATTAATTCATTTTCACAGAAAATCAAACAAAAATATATTTATATGACCAATATAGCATATTCAACACATATTACCAATAGTCATGAACACATATATATCCAACACATGTTACCAATAGTAGCAAGTTTCATCCGTACATATACATAGTTTCATCAATATTACACAGTTTCATCCATAGGTAGCAAGTTTCACAAGGTCAAAACAAAAACTAAATACAAGCTCTCCATCAACCCAAGCTTACGTGATCTTAAGAAAATCTGTAAAATGGGAAAGAAGAAAATTAGAAGAAGAAGACTAGAAGAAGAAGATTATTATGATGCAACTAAAATGTGAAGATTATTATGATGCAACTTATATCTGTAAAATAGGTCATTTTGGAGCTAAGTATGGTTATTTTGGAGCTAAGTATGATTAACACCAAATTTCAATGGATGCATGCTTGACATGGAGACACCTTCGTTCGAATATGTTGGCAAACAAAAAACAAAATTGTATAGTGGGAAAAATTGATCAGGCTAAGGCAGAAGGATGCAGATGCTGCTCAGGGATAAGTGATTCAGAAAAAAATAATCCTCACTGAGGATCTTGCATACATAACTGGATTACCTATATTATTAAAGGCGATAGAAATATTTTTTCTATGACAACAAATTCAAATCTAACCTGAGAGGACAGAGCACACACCAGTGAAAACCAAGATTAAGAACACAAATAATAAAATAAAATAAAATAAAGCAAAGCACGAGTAGTTTGTTGATGGCCTGCTCGGCTTGGCCCATCTATTCACGCAAGAAATTATTAACATAGACAAATTAAGTATGACCCATTAAGTAATTGCTTTACTTAAGTCTCAAAAAAAATGTTATAGTTCAGTAGATCTTAAGCACCCAGTTTTAAGACGACCACTTCCTATATATTTTTGTGCTCCAAGTTCACAATGACATGGCCCAACTAAAGCTCCTGCTTGTTCTTGTTCTATTTCTTATCTGGCAAACCATCTCATATCTCCCAAATACTGACTAACATATACAAACATATGCAGAACAAATAATCACCACATCACACGGGCAGAAGAAAACACATACCTTAGTACTAGTCGATGAAGATGTTAGATCTTTGCACGAGTGCCTATGTACCTTGTAGAGTGGACATTGTCAGACTTGAAGTGCTTGCGCCGCGCTTGTATCAGCCCACATAGCAGGGGCCACTACTTGCGCCGCGCTCGCGGGACTGCTCTGCCACTGTCGCAAGCACCAGACACAAGCCCCGCCGCGAGCAGCCGACCAAGATGCAGAATCTTTGCATTAGTGCTGCGTTGAGGTGTGCAGTTCATCTAGTAAATTAAAGACATAGTATAAATTGAGCAATATGCGGGAAAAACATCAGTTCATGTACTTGCAATGAAGATTATGAATTTCAAACATCAGTTCAGCCACTTCACACTCACAGCTGGCTTATCTTATTCTTATCAGTCATTACTACTTAATAATATATTGCCAGAAAACAATGAAATAGCAAGTCATTTGATCAGTAGATAGAAGCAGGAACACATCTGCAAAAACACCTCTAATAGAAATAAGGAACGGCCTTAATACAACGGTGCAAACCTCAAGGCGCATTTTCTTACAATATAATCTCAGTTTGAGGACCCCATACTACACACAGTACACCAATGCAATTTTCCAAGCTATTTCACGACATAAAGAATTCCAGAACAACACCACCAACGCTATTGAACTGTTGCTCCAGTTTTAGTCCATAGGTTTCCTTGTAAAAATTTCAATCAATAAAATTCAGATTTTTCTAACACCAATTTCAGAGAGGCAAGTAACTAACTACAGGAAGAGCTTCAAATTAACAGTACCGCGCAGCCGCACACGATCTCTCACATGCATTTTGTTCGGTTCACATTTAGTCTGCTCTTTCCATATCTGATGCCAAAACCTTTTTCCCAATAGTACAGATTGTAGAAATCATATGCCTCACCAAGAGTGTCAAAACTCGTGCCTATCTTCGGTACAATGACAATCTCGCCAGGCTCCTCTGCAAAACACCGAATTGCTCTCTCCAGTGGTGAAATCCTATCAGGGCCTGGGGCTCTGCCTAGTGCGGCAGCCCCAACACGCACTCTGCAATGCCATGAACCACAGAATCAAATCCCCTTTTTATAGTTTGACAATTAAAATGGGTGTATGTGTCGCAGCAGATCACAACGAGTTCAAGACTATGGATTTGTCATTGCATATGTAGGCAGGTTCTAAGTAGTTTATGGACAAAATCATTAATTGAATGCATCTTTTTTTCCATGGGTCTGTGCCTAGCGCGACAAGGATATGTACATGCAGTCAACTATGGCCATACAGTAAAATCTGAGTCTAATCTTTTTTTTTTCCACTGAATGTATCTCTACAATCTAGATTTAATCATAATTGCAAGGCACTGACGAAGAGCATATTCAGGTTCTAAGTAGTTTGTAGAAAAAATCATTTACTGACAGGGGCTATGTACATACAGTGAACTATCACCATACAGTCAAATCTGATTCTAGTATTATTTTTTCCTGAATGTATGTCTATATTCTAGATTTAATCATATAGGCAAGGCACTGAGCCACTGACTAAGAGCATACCTTTGCGTCCACCCAGGTGTTTTCGGATCCACCTGCTCAATCGACTGCTCTGAAGCTTGGCCCTTGTCTGGACTTCCTGCTTCTCGACCAACGCCCTCTGTGCAGACCTGCCCGTCTGCACTTGATGCTGTCCTGACCGGCAACTCGCACACCGGCGGCGTCGTCACCGGTTAATGAAGAGGCTACATCCAGGCGAACGTCCTCTAGCGGAGTTCTACTTCTTGCACAATTAGCCAGCAGGAAAAAAAATCAGATCTTTGTACAATGGAGGATCCACAAACGGGACGTAGGAGATAGCCCCGTAACCGCCCCGCGCACTGCAGTTACTGTGCGCGTTGCCGGCTTTTGCCGGAAAGCATCCGTCCTGATCTAACATCCCAAGCCACGGATCTGCCCCTCTCCGTCGCCGGCGTTGAGCCGACCGTGAAAATCTGGACCCGCAGGTCAAGTTGTATGAATATGTTTATCTTTTCATGTGGGCCACGGTCCCACCAGCTGCTTTTAAAAATCCGAATCACAAGGCTGTCCTCGACGGGGTAGATTCCAGGCGCCTGTGTGCTCGCGCTCACATACTCCACGTCCGTATCTACACCATTATTAGAATTTTAAGTTTTTACTGAAACTCTATAATGCTGTAGGAATATAATGAAAATATAATACATTTGGAATCTTATATTTACTAATTGGAGGCACCGTTAGTCTCCACATTAATCCATGTCATCAAGATTAATATAGCCATTAGATTTTAAATTTAATGATCGAGATCTACTAAAAAACGTACGCTATTATTAAGAAAATGCAACATGCGTAAGGGATTAAACCCACTCATTAAAAAAAAGAAAATCCTGCCTTATTAAAAGAATCCCCATGTATGTAAATAGAGAGTCATTAAGAAAGCTGTTTTGACCACATACGAACAATAAAATATTAAAATCTCACGTCAAAATATAAAAAGAGTCCTTAACCCTCACGTCCATATTCCCAGTTAAAAGTGCATGCCTTATCCTTGCAAAAAAAAAAATACATGTATGTCCCAAGCTAAAGAAGTGTGTCAGAAAAAGTAGAGCACCCACATACATACATAAAGAAAAGAATCAGCACGTACGTAAAGGTTGCACTCACGTACATAAAAAGAGTCACGTAAAAAGATAGTTCTCATTCTAAAAAAAAAGAGAATAGTTCACATCACGTATGTAAAATAAAAGATTAAACTCACACGTCCAAAAATAAAAAGAGTCGTTAGCACCCACGTCCATGTTCCAGGAAAAAAGCGTGTGCCTTCTCCTTGCAAGAAAAAGGACACATATATACAAATAAAAAATCTTCATGCCCTCCCTCAAAACACAAAAACAAAAATAAAATTCATGCCCGAAGCTAAAAGAAGATCGTACATCTCAAATCACATGGAAATAAAATCCACTTGCCTGTCCGGTTTGACAAAGTAAAACGGCGCGTACAAGTAAGCCGTCCTCAGGCCTCAACAAAGAAAACTGAGATGCCTTATTGAAAGAAAAATACCTTAGTAAAAAAGAAGACGCTGCAGAGTATAGTAAATCATTGACGAACATGCAAAATTCTTGCCCTAATGGCTCCTGGATACAGCACCACTACCATTGTCATATAATTTGATATATCAAATCTCCTAATTGTGGCAGCAAAGTATGCATAAATTCTCATGCATTAGAAATTATATTATAATCATCTTAATAAATATCAATTGGCACGGAAGATTCTTGATTATTTTAAATAGCATTATTTTGTGACCGCGTCACTTAATGAAAAATATATTATGTACATGGTGCGAGTAGCATTATAGTTGTGGTACATGTATACACCAAGTAAATGGAACACATATCGACCTGAACAATATTCGCAAGAATGATCTCTTAAAATAGCCTATACCCCTTCTAATAATTTAGTATATGCAAATAACAGATATAGACATCACCTTTGGAAACATGAAACTTACCATGCGGCATATGCCTCTCATGCTTCAAATTTTGTTGAGTTGTTTTGTATATGCTACAATGTGGACCGGAAGTCGGGAAGATGTGTATATTCCATATGGATCAAATTAAGCCATACTTTGTCCATCCCTTAGTAGGGGGTGTAAAATTCACAAAGAGGTGCATCTTGCCACTATAGCATGAAGACTTTCATTCAGACCAGTGATGGCAGTTTGCGCAACATAAGTTGGAAAGCAAATGCACTCTTCCCTATAATGAAGTTTATAATCCATGTGTTTATTATTTGTTATCATTTTTTAATAACTTGGCATATGTCCAGTTGTATTATAACTAAAATTTAAAAACTTGCATTTTACATCTAAGTTCTAATTTTATTAATAAATATGTGTCCCTATCATAGCTAGGCCGTGCTGTTGCACGGCCGGATGACTAGTATAACGAACTCTATTGTACGAAATAACTACAGGAATAAAAATTTACATGCATATTTCACGTGCATATAAGATTGTAACAAACAGAAACAAAAGCACAACAGACATATGTTCTGCTATATTAGTCCTTATTTCTACTAATTCTTTATATTTACAGAATAGTTTATGATTTACAAAAGCAATCCCTACTTTTGTGGTAATCTAAGCAACATTACACACCTGGGATTTATTATTTTATCCTTCATTGGGGCACCAACAACTACATTAAATTTTTCCCATGAACCCTTGGTGTTGTATTGCTCTACTTTCCAATGTATTATTTTACCATGATAATGTTTGATACATGATGACCAAGAAAAAAACCTTTTTCACACTCAAATTTTAAGTTCTAAAATGTTAATAAAAGAGTAAAAGTATTCCTAGATGGAACCAAGGGTATCGACTGATTAGCTCTAGCTTCAAGGAGACTCCATGAAAACATGAATGCCAGTACCATATGAACACCATCATTTTGGTTCAATTAATGATAATGTGTTGTAGGCATTATGAATAAATTACTCCCGATGTTGTAGAATTGTAACCGGAAGCAAACGACAGCTTGGCTACTGGCCTACAACACTTTCAAGTAGAAAAATGTGCAGTAATTTGTCATCTAAATATACATGTGTCATTTGTACCTTTGTTTCTTAGAGCATTCTATATCTACCTCTACAATCATGCAAATATAATCAATATACACCACAAGTATTTGCTAGCTTTTGCATGTCCCGCTACGTACTCATACATGTCTTTTCTCCGGACATGTTGTCAGCGATAGCTTAATAAATTCGGCTAGAGTTTACATTATACTATAAGAACATCACTAAAAGTACAAAAGCATGGCACCTATAATCTTAGCATAAATATTAAAAAAAACACAGATTTCTCAACCTGAAGTGTTACTTTATCTTCATAACATGAAGCACACGTCTATGTAATGCATATGTATGTATTTTCTATAGGAGTTGGATGACAGGAAAACCAATTCTAACAAACTTGCAAACTCCATATAAAAATAGCTATAAGCAATTCTGCAGTCAGACACCAATCCATCAGATCCGACCCAGGTGTCGTCCCTGCTTAGGTTCCTCCTTATATTGAGCAAGTCTGCCTTGAAAAGATAAATTTTCATGGCCTCAAAATGGATGGGGTGAAGGAATACAACATCAGTTTGTCTTTTGACCGGAGAAGTCTATGAGTCCTTCATTTATCACGTATTATCTACCACAACATGTAGGTATATGATACAAAATCTACAACAATGCCGGAATTCATTTTGTAACTCAATGTCTAAGAAACAGCCAAAATCATGCCTTAAGTCCCAGATATACATCAAGAAATCATATGCAAATTGTACAGATTTCATACCTACGTACATTTCCTCCACAACCTTCTTTATGCGGCAAAATACACAGAAGGAACACCATGCTTTTCTGATGTGAAGACCCAAATAATACTCCCTGAATCTGGTGTACTACTAGGAAAAGATCTAGCCGGTATTCTGGAGTAGGTGCTAACTGTATCACCAATCCCCCCTTCTCCTGATTGAAACCCAACCGAAATTCGCTCTCCGATCTGGTGACTGACTCACTGTATCCAAGTCTGTAGCACACAGGGAGCATGAAAGGTGTCTTGTTTATTTCAAAAAGAGAAAACATCATCGAGCGCCGCGGAATATTAAAAAAAGAAGTTTTGCAGGAATGGATCACGCCAACGGCAAGGGAGGGAGAGAGATACATACTCGTCGACCGCGGATTTGACTTGTTCCTTGTCGATCTTCCCGCCAAGGCCCGACGCGAGATCCAGGGCTCCCGACTTGGACATGCCGGCGGCGGCGTCGCCTGCAGCAGGGAGCGACGGGGCCGGCGACAGGGTGGCGGGGAGGGCCGCGACGGGCGGGGAGGGCAGCGATGGGGCGGGGAGCGACGGCGACGGGCGGGGAGTGACGCGGCGGCGATGTATGGGGAGCAACGGGGCCAGCGATAGGGTGGCGGCGGGCGAGCCTAGAGCGCCATCGACGGGGACAGTGTGGATGAGATGCGAAGTTTTTTTTACCTGGATGAGTGGGGAGAGAGGGAGGGGATAACCCAACAGTTTTTTTTTTACCTGGAAAAAAATAACCCCATCTCTTCTTTGCCGTCTGCTGGCAGATGGCAAAGAGGTGCGGCTAGTACGTCGTTACACTTTTGACATCCACAGGATTTGCCAACCTCTTTGCCATCTGCTGGCAGATGGCAAAGATTATTTGCCATCCACTAGCAGATGGCAAAGAATTGGCGGATGGCAATCATGTTCTTTGCCGTCTGTCATTTCTTTGCCATCTGTTTTTTATAAGCAGATGGCAAAGACGTTCTTTGCCATCAGCTGGTAGATGGCAAAGAGCTGGCTGATGGCAAATTCCATGTTTCCAGTAGTGATATGGTTGCATTCTAATTAATGAAGCCAAATTTCTAAATGGTTCACGTTCCTTGAGCAGGAAACTGAAAGCAGTAGCGCGGGGTCTCAGAGCTCCCCGTCTGCCCCTTGGGACACCACTTTAAATAGGGCATTGAACGTAGTGAAAAACAAGGATAAGTTCAGTAAGCCGTCTGTGACACTCCAAAAAATTTCTTTTGGTTTTCTTCAAAAACTTTCTTGGATTTGAGGAAGGTCATTTAAACTCTTCCAAAAATATTTCTCTCAAAGACTTTTCCCTTTGGCAAGGTTTTTATTTTGGCTTCTTTTTCAAATCTGGTGTTTGGTTGTTAAAAACTTTTCTTCTGTTTGTCCTCTTCTCAAATTCAAAATTTTTGAGTTTTATTTTCTTTCAAAAAGAAAACCCTAGGAGTCTTGTGTCCTCCCCTATTTTGGAACCTCTCATGATTTTACCATGACCTAGATGGTAAAACCTCCCAAAAACCTTCTTCCCACTTTGGGGCAATCCAAGCATCCTGTCTCATCAAGTTCAATCCATTTCTGAATTTTATTTCATTTATTTCCCCTCCCAAATCTTTTCTGTCCATTATTTTGAGCCTAGGTGATTTGCAAAGCAAGTACCTAAATGCATTTGAGTTTTAACCTCAAACCAACTTCCCTGGATAGTCCTTGGTACCCACAACCTAGAACCATCAAGATTCACTCCTCTCCTTTTCAAAAATTTCAAATTACAGTCTCTGCAAGTTTGGACCAGATTTGTCAAATTTGATGAAATTCATATCCTCACTGATCCAAAAATTCCACAAAAATTTAGGCAGCCTCCAGATGCAATGAGAGGCCACTCCACCAAAACTCAGCTCAAGAACACTCTTCCACAGGCCAAAATCATTCTGTCGAACACCTGGCCGGCATTGTTTCTTTGCGTTTTCAGAAAAGTTCAGAGTTTCAGAGTTCAGCGTCATTTCCTTTCGTCAGGGTTCAGTCACGCGTCGACAGTGCACTTGGCACGTTGCTCACCGCCCCTCCTCCCTGTCCGGAGCACCACACGAGCGCTTGGCTTATTCCTGGCATCGGTGGCGCCCTGGCCCAACCTCGCCGGCGTCTTCTGCGCGTCGGGACCCCCCCCCCCCCCCCGTGGCGGTCGACAGAAGGCATCACCCAAGCTCAACGCCGTTCTGCGCCGCCCAGCTCTCCCTAGCGCTCCGCGTGGCTCATGCATGCCAGCCACGCCCGCGGCACCGTCGCCGTGGCCCGGCAAGCACAGAGCGTGCTCCCTGCCGCCGACGGGTCCGCACCGCTCCGTTTCGTCGAGCTCACCCCAAAGCACGCAATCCCGGCTCGTTCAGCACCTAAACGGAATCAGTTGATCACCACGATGACGCTCAACTCCGTAAACCTCCCCGACCAAGCCCTGCGCCGCTGTAATACTCGCCAGACTTATCCATTCACGGCAACCGCCTCGGGCGGGCTATATATAGCACCCCCGAGCGCGCTCTCGCCCCCGCACACCTCCACCACCTCACTAGACCTCGCCAAGCCACTGGAAGGGCCTCGAGGGGCTCTTCTTCCTCGACTCCGGCCGCCCCGTTCCGCCTCGGCCTCCACCTCGGTTCACTTCGGTGAGGCCGTCCACGGCGCCCTAATCCCGCCAGCTACCACCTCAAGCTACCAGGAGTGTAACCCCCTCCTCAATTTTACCTCCGCACCGCTCTCCGACGAGACCCACGACCACCCGAGCCGCCGTCCGCCGGAGCAGGAGCCGCCATCGACGTGGTGCTCACCGGCGACCACCACCACCACCAACCGACGCGGAATAACCCACTGAGCACGGAGGTACCTTCCGATCTTCCTGCCTCGCCGTGGATCGCCGCCGGCGACCACCACGGCTCTCGGGCGCCGACGAGCCCCGTCTCCCTCTTTTAAAAATTCAAACCTGACGGGTGGGACCCGCCCGTCAGCCTCTCTGTTCTCTTCTTTGAACCGTTTTCTGAAAGCGTACTTTGGCAAATACGCTTTCTACTCTGAACCGTTTTTCTGTACTTTTCTGCTTAGGCCCCTGAGAGCTTTCTGTTTTATTACAGATGGGTCCTTAGACCAAAACTCTTATAACTTTTTAACAGAAAGAGATTTTTGAGTGATTCTTTTTCTGTCCTCTTCAAAATTTTGTCTAGTTTTTTTTATCATATTTATTTGAAAAATATTTGGATTACTTTTCTGTACTCCACGGTATTTACGTTAGCGCGTGTGTTTTGTGTACCGTAGATACCGAAGGAGTTGATGGAACCGCGAACTTCACCGAGCTAGATCCCGACTACTCCGAACCAGGCAAGCATGTTTGAACTCTTGATATGATGAGTGTCTTGGCATGTTTGCATTTAGTAGTTACATGGCATGTTCATGAGCATCTCGGTCAAACTTTGTCACGTGAAAAGTCGAGACAAGTGAGTTTCGGGAATCCATGAGTTAATGGAAATGAGGTTGCATGGCCACGTGATGGCAGGAAATGGCTAAGATGGCAGTGTTGTAGCATGCCTGCCCTATGCCAGATTATTTGACTCCAGCATCCACTCCCGTCCATTTCCTTTTCCGTACTACCACATGTTTTCCGCAAGGGATACGGTTTAGTAAGTTGCAAACCACTTTCCTGGTACACACGAAACCGAGAGGCCGGGATGAGGGTTCCATGGCCCTGGATTAAAGCCTATCATCCGGTCAGGGGGCATGGGTGTTTCCGGTTGGGACCGAGAGGGGGGCACCCCTTAGAGCGCGCGTAAATAAATTAGATCCCATGCTATTCGAGATTGTGATCTCCCCGACTCAAAGTTTTTCTTGAACATTGTCTAGGGTGATTCCTGGCAATGTGAGGTATGATGGGTGTGTACTGGCTAGCTGTGTTTCCTCCGAAATACCGTAAATGGAACTAGTCCTTCGTGACTACGGAAATCCGTTGGCTGTGGGCATTTTAGTACAAACTCTGCAGAGTCAAAAAAAATTCCATTGCATCATCTTATCTGTGTCCAAGTTCGGTGTCCTTATTATATTGTCAATTGTCAGTCTTGATGTCAAAGGCCCCGGTAAGCCACATGAGTGTTAAGTCTGGTTAATGTTGATTCTTGTGATGGACTAACCCGTCAGTACCACGTATTGAATATTTTTCCTGTGAGCATTAACCCTTGCACATTGTGAATAATGAACTTAAGCCCTTTTTGTGACGTCGCTCAGACGTCCGACTGCGGCATTATTATTGTTTGCTTTTGATATAAGCCCTTTCTGTGACGTCGCTCAGACGTCCGACTGCGGCATTGTTATTATTTACTTTTGATATAAGCCCTTTCTGTGACGTCGCTCAGACGTCCGACTGCGGCATTGTTATTGTTTGCTTTTGATATAAGCCCTTTCTTGACATCGCTCAGACGTCCGACTACGGCATTGTTATTATTTACTTTTGATATAAGCCCTTTCTGCGACATCGCTCACACGTCCGACTGCGGCATTGTTATTGTTTGTTTTTGATATAAGCCCTTTCTGTGACGTCTCTCAGACGTCCGCCTGCGGCATTGTTATTATTTACTTTGGATATAAACCCTTTATGTGATGTCACTCAGACGTCCGACTGCGGTATTGTTATTATTTACTTTTGATATAAGCCCTTTCTGTGACGTCGCTCAGACGTCCGACTGCGGCATGGTTATCATTTACTTTTGATATGAACCCTTTCTGTGATGTCGCCTCGACGTCCGACTGCGGTACTCATGTCTTTTACTTTCAGTACAAGCCCTTTATGTGGTGTCGCTTAGACGCCCGACTGCGGCATATTTTGTTTATTTAATTTCCCTTTCGAGGCGTCGCATCAGACACCCGATCGGTTTGCAGTTTATTTTGTTGGGTTTTCGAGCGGACTACCGCCGACTCCCTTATTACTTACCTTGTTATTACGAATTAAACGTGCATTGTTAAAAGTACTCTTGACGCATTCATGCATGCATTTGTTATATCTATTGTCCGAACTGTCTTGCGAGTACTTTCAAAGTACTCACCTGGCTTGTTGATGTGGCCAGATGCTGACGAAGGCGATCTTATGGATGAAGAGTTCGATAGCGAGTCCGACGCCTAGAGAAGTCCCAGTCAGTCTCGTGCGACCCTGGATTTGGTCGATGTATTATATCCGCTTCCGCTACCCAAATAAATTCATCGAGCCTCACCTCGACGCTCGATGAATCACCAGTTAGTAGTCACGCTACCCACCCCACTGTGATATTCCACTAATCACTTATATCTCGAGTCAGTAGCATTCCCACCCCACACCTTTGTGCCATATCCGCCATTATGTATAATTATTGGCGTGTTTGTAATAATTGGTTGGGCATCTTCAGCTCGACCCCTATAATATTTTAATGCTACTGGCTTATTGTATCAAAGTTTTGTCTACCAGTATGGAGGATTTTCCTCATACTGGAAACTAAAAGATCGGTCTTCTCGATAAATATTTTTATTGAAAAACCGGTCGTGACAAGCTTGGTACCAGAGCCAGGCTGACTGTAGGAAACCACTAGGTGCGATTGCTAATCGGTTATTAGCATCTTAGAACTAATTCATATTCTTGCAAATGTAGTCATTTTCTGACAGTCAGCATATATTTATGATCTGACCATTCAGAATTTCTGCCTACTTTTGTAGATGGCCGGCAAGAACTACGAGTCTCAGATGTTCGCCAACGAGCCCGATGGGTTTATCAAGCTTCTCTCCTTCATCGTCCAGGTCGCAATGGGGCCATCCATGCGCCCAGTCTTCACACTTTATCAGCACAAGATCAACGACCGTATGACCATGCACCAGGCCGCGGTGCAATTCAAGGGAGGGCGTGTTGAGTTACGCCGCTTCCGGTTCTTTGGAAGAGCCATGCCTACGGAGAAGCATGCGATGCAGATGGCAGCCCGTAAGGAGATAGCTCGTCTCAGGGAAGTCCTGCCGTCGATGCAGACTCGTCGTTACCGCTACCTTCCATGCCACGTATCGTACGCCTGCCACTACTCATACTCTTGCCCCAAAGGAGAGCGAGACGAGGCTTTTGAGATGCTCGTCGGGTATCTCCGAGCTCTGGAAGCAGCCTTCGACAACCTGGTGGATGACTTCGTGGCTGCCCGCATGGACTCAGTCCATGGCTGCACCGCCAACAGGAGGGAGCTCCTGCACACGGCACCGCCACTGACCTTCGTCTCGTCCTCAGCATCTTATGCACCTACCACTCCCGCCACTGCTCATCGCCTGCCATCCACCGAAGAGTTCAACCAAGTTATTGCGCCAACACCAGTCCGCTCTGCACCACCCATGGCGCCCACTCCTGCCCGTGTTGTTCCACATAGGGCACCCGCTCCATCTACTCAGCACAGCACTTCACGTCTTGAGCCTATTAGCGAGGAGGAGGTTGAGTCCCCAGCCTCTCTGCGCCTCACCCTCGGCAGGGCAAGGGAGGTCCTCACCATCTCCTCCGACTGAGTACGCTTAGCCGCCATGCGATGTACTGCTCTG
Organism: Aegilops longissima; assembly: GCA_021605205.1. Classification (NCBI taxonomy): domain Eukaryota; kingdom Viridiplantae; phylum Streptophyta; class Magnoliopsida; order Poales; family Poaceae; genus Aegilops; species Aegilops longissima. The sequence continues at coordinate 23,477 of JAHIAM010006592.1, read as the reverse complement.
TACGATATGTTTATATGTATATAGGCTGTGAGAAGTAGCTTGCTTGCGCATCATGTAGGATCTGGAGAAGTGCACTAGCCTAAATAACATGTCAGGATTATGTACGCATATCTTGAGTGATGTATTGTATAATTATTGCTTGCGTGTAAGATAGGTAATGAGCAGTCCTTCTCCATTCGCAAACGTTTATTCTCTTGGAAAATCTTGGAGCATTTGCAATTTTTCTTTGTCATCTTCATGAATTTATTAAATTTCGCGACTCAATTTTCTTTCCTTATGAGTGTTGCAAAATATATCCCCAGAGTGAACAATGTCTCGTCCTTGGACGCGCTCCATGCCAGCTCCGTCAGAAGAAAATTTTGGCACACCCCCAAGCAATAATTTCACACAGGGGCAGTCAAGTCAACAGGACAGTGAAACGGCACTTTCCCAAATGTGCCGTCTTTATGAGCAAAGTCAGAAACAACATCAGGAAATAATGAACCAAGTCATCAATATGGGAAATCACCGTGGACAGTATCAGCAGCAATCAAATTTATCTGAGCTACAGAAGACACGTCCCAAAACTTTTTCTCACACTGACAAACCTCTTGACGCCGAAGACTGGCTTCGGGACATGGAAAGAAAATTAATTATTGCCCAGTGTTCAGATCTTGAGAAAGTACTCTATGCTCCGCACTATCTCACTGGAGCAGCCGCATCGTGGTGGGAAAATTTCTTACACATGCACCCCAACGAAAATAATATAACTTGAGAGGATTTCAAAGAAGGTTTTCGTGGGGCGCATCTTCCTAAAAGCCTTATGAAGATCAAGAAGAGAGAATTTGATGACCTCAAACAAAGGACCATGACAGTGTCAGAATACAACAGTCAGTTTACTCTATTATCTCGCTACGCCAAAGAAGAGCGTATGTCTGAAAACAAGAAGATGGAGAAATTCCTAGACGGTCTGGCATCCGCGCTTAAATGCCAACTGGTTGTGCACACCTTTCCAGATTTCAAGACACTGGTGGATAAGGCCATTACTTTGGAAAATGAGAGACGCAGCCTGGAAGATTTCCGCAAGCAAAAAAGGGACCAGATTAATCTTGCCCGCAACCATCGAAGCAAGACGGATTTTCAGAAAGGTGGGACACGCAAACCCACGACAAACGTCTCGCGCCCAGTTAAGAATTTCCATGCGAGGGACAAGGAGTTCACGTATCGCCCAGGCGTTACTTGCTACGCCTGTGGAGAAGAAGGGCACTACGCCAAATAGTGTCCCAAACAAAGGAACTCTACCCCAAAGCCGAACAACGGTGGAAATAATCCAGCACCCAAGCGAAACAATTTCAACCCCAATAACAACCACAGGAAGGGTCATCTGAACCACGTGACGAAAGAGGAAGCACAGAATGCCCCGGATATCGTACTCGGTACGTTTCCTTGTCAACACAATACCCGCCATGGTTTTGTTTGATTCTGGAGCTTCTCACTCATTCGTTTCGAAGAGTTTTGCCTTGCAAAATAATTTTTCAATGCTCCCTTTGGAAAAATCTATGATCGTCAAGTCCCCTGGGACTAAGCAAATTACCCAGAGTTACTGCCAAGGTGTGATCATTGAGTTTGAAGGATTGAAGTTTTACGCCAACCTTATTGTCTTGGAAAATAAAGGACTAGATGTCATCTTGGGAATGGATTGGTTAACCACCAACAAAGGTTTTATTGACTGCTTCAACCGGACCGTGATTCTCACCCACCACCACGGGAAGACAATAAAAGTTTCAGCCAAGAAAAGAAAAATATCCCGGCAACCGAGATTGAACAAGGTAGATATTTCTGAATTGAGCAAGGTTCCGGTAGTGTGTGAATTTCCAGACGTATTTCCCGAGGAACTACCAGGCATGCCGCCAGACCGAGAGATAGAATTCAGCATTGAGCTAGCACCCGGAACCACCCCCATATACAAGAAACCATACAGAATGGCACCATCCGAATTGGTAGAACTGAAGAAGCAAATAAAAGAATTACTGGACAAGGGTTATATACGAGCCAGCTCCTCACCTTGGGGTTCACCAATTTTATTTGCCAAAAAGAAGGATGGAACACTGAGATTGTGCATAGACTATCGAGCGCTAAACAGGGTCACAATCAAGAACAAATATCCAATGCCGCGAATAAATGATTTGTTTGATCAGCTCGCTCAAGCCAAGGTATTCTCAAAAATTGACTTAAGGTCGGGATACCATCAATTAAAAGTACGCACAGAAGATATTCCCAAGACAGCATTCACCTCCAGATACGGATTGTATGAGTTCACAGTAATGCCATTTGGACTGACGAACGCCCCGGCATACTTTGTTCACCTCTTGAACAAAGTATTTATGAAATTTATGGACAAGTTTGTTGTGGTATTCATCGACGATATTCTGATATACTCCAAGACACCAGAAGAGCACGTTGAACATCTCCGAATTGTACTAGGAGAACTCAGGAAACATCAATTATACGCCAAGTTCAGCAAACGTGAATTTTGGCTAAGACAGGTAGCTTTTCTGGTCCACGTACTGACCCAAGAAGGTATTGCCGTAGACCCGAAAAAAGTCAAGGCCGTACTTGGCTGGAAACCACCAGCCAGCGTAACGGACGTACGAAGTTTTCTGGGAATGGCAGGTTACTACCGAAGATTCATTGAAGGATTTTCCACAATAGCAAAGCCGATGACGCAGCTGCTCAAGAAATACAAGAAGTTTGAATGGACGGAAGCTTGCGAGAAAAGTTTCCAAGAACTAAAAAGGAAATTAACAACAGCACCAGTATTAATTGTGCCAGACATACACAAGAACTTTGAGGTATATTGTGACGCATCTCGAAAGGGCCTCGGGTGCGTATTGATGAAAGAAGGCAAGGTAGTCGCATATGTCTCCAGACAACTTCGCAAGCATGAGGAAAATTATCCTACTAATGACCTGGAATTTACAACAGTTATTCATGCACTCAAGGAATGGAGACACTTTTTACTTGGAAATCGCTGAGAAATATACACAGACCATAAAAGCCTCAAGTATATTTTCACACAACCGGAACTGAATTTGCGGCAACTACGCTGGTTGGAATTAGTGAAGGATTATGATGTCGGAATCCACTACCACCCAGGCAAAGAAAATGTTGTAGCAGATGCTCTGAGTCGGAACCCCAGTCCGAACAACGACAGCATGCCAAACTTGAGACCTGAATTCCGGTAGGAATTTGCCAAGCTCAATCTGATGGTGGTCACCGAAGGCAGTGTGTCGAACTTAGAGTTACAGCCTACCCTGATAGAGAAGGTTAAAGAGGCTCAACGTGGATACCCCAGCATTGAAGGCATAAAACGGAAGATGAATTTGGGCAAGGCCTCAGAATTCGTTATCGATGAGCAAGGAATATTGTGGTACGGGAATAGACTTTGCGTACCAAATATCCATGACCTTAAACAGCAAATCTTGACTGAAGGCCACACCGCTCCGTATTCAATCCATCCTGGAGGAACAAAAATGTACAAAGACCTTCAGGAAACATTTTGGTGGCATGGTATAAAAAGAGACATAGCCACATTTATTGCATGTTGTGACTCATGTCAACGCATCAAGGTCGAGCACCAGACACCGGCTGGACTATTGCATCCAAATAAGATACCCAAGTGGAAATGGGACGAGATTGGAATGGATTTTATTGTTGGACTACCCCGGTCACGACACGGACATGATGCCATATGGGTCATCACTGATAGACTGACTAAAGTAGCACACTTCATCCCCGTGAAGACAACCCACACCACTCAGAAGCTTGCGAGGCTCTACCTTTCCCGTATCGTCTGCTTACATGGAGTCCCAAAGAAAATAATCTCGGACAGAGGCACTCAATTCGTCTCCCGATTTTGGGATCACTTACAACAAGCTCTGGGAACTCAGCTGGCATTCAGTACCGCATACCACCCCCAGACTGACGGACAAACTGAATGAGTAAACCAAATTCTAGAAGACATGCTGAGGGCTTTTGTCCTCACTTATGGAACCAGTTGGGAGGAAAGCTTGCCATACGCAGAGTTTGCATACAACAATAGTTACCAGACTAGTCTACAGATGGCACCCTTTGAAGCCTTGTACGGGCGGAGATGTCGTACCCCACTAAATTGGTCAGAGACCGGTGACAGCCGTATCTTCGGCCTAGACATGCTCAAAGAGGCCGAGGAAAAGGTCAAGCTAATCAGGAACCGACTCAAGACAGCTCAAAGCTGACAGAAGAGTTATTATGATCAGAAACACCGTGGATCAGTTTCGAACCCGGTGAGTTTGTATACCTACGAGTATCTCCTATGAGAGGCCTGCAACGATTCAAGATTAAGGGGAAGCTAGCACCAAGATTCATCGGACCATTCTGCGTAGTAGCACGAAGAGGCACGGTAGCCTACCAGCTAGACTTACCCGAAGAATTATCCGATATCCACGACGTGTTTTATGTCTCCCAATTAAGGAAGTGTGTAAGCAACCCAGTAAAGCAAGTACCCCATGAAAACATTGACGTGCAACCAGACCTCACCTACCGGGAACATCCAGTGAAAATATTAGAGGAGTCTGAAAGGAGGACCCGACAGAAAACCATCAAGTTTTTCAGAGTTCAGTGGAGCAATCACACCGAGAGTGAAGCCACTTGGGAAAGAGAGGATTTCCTTCGAGCAGAGCATCCACACTTGTTTGAGAATCAGCGGTAATCTCAGGGACGAGATTTTTCCTAAGGGGGTAGGTGTTGTGACACTCCAAAAATTTTCTTTTGGTTTTCTTCAAAAACTTTCTTGGATTTGAGGAAGGTCATTTAAACTCTTCCAAAAATATTTCTCTCAAAGACTTTTCCCTTTGGCAAGGTTTTTATTTTGGCTTCTTTTTCAACTCTGGTGTTTGCTTGTTAAAAACTTTTCTTCTGTTTGTCCTCTTCTCAAATTCAAAATTTTTTAGTTTTATTTTCTTTCAAAAAGAAAACCCTAGGAGTCTTGTGTCCTCTCCTATTTTGGAACCTCTCATGATTTTACCATGACCCACATGGTAAAACCTCCCACAAACCTTCTTCCCACTTTGGGGCAATCCAAGCATCCTGTCTCATCAAGTTCAATCCATTTCTGAATTTTATTTCATTTATTTCCCCTCCCAAATCTTTTCTGTCCATTATTTTGAGCCTAGGTGACTTGCAAAGCAAGTACCTAAATGCATTTGAGTTTTAACCTCAAACCAACTTCCCTGGATAGTCCTTGGTACCCACAACCTAGAACCATCATGATTCACTCCTCTCCTTTTAAAAAATTTCAAATTACAGTCTCTGCAAGTTTGGACCAGATTTGTCAAATTTGATGAAATTCATATCCTCACTGCTCCAAAAATTCCACAAAAATTTAGGCAGCCTCCAGATGCAATGAGAGGCCACTCCACCAAAACTAAGCTCAAGGAGAAACTTCCACAGGCCAAAATCATTCTGTCGAACACCTGGCCGGCACTGTTTCTTTGTGTTTTCAGAAAAGTTCAGAGTTTCAGAGTTCAGCGTCGTTTCCTTTCGTCAGGGTTCAGTCACGCGTCGACAGTGCACTTGGCACGTTGCTCACCGCCCCTCCTCCCTGTCCGGAGCACCACACGAGCGATTTGCTTGTTCCTGGCGTCGGTGGCGCCCTGGCCCAACCTCGCCGGCGTCTTCCGCGGCGTCGGGACCCCCCCTGTGGCGGTCGACAGAAGGCACCACCCAAGCTCAACGCCGTTCTGCGCCGCCCAACTCTCCCTAGCGCTCCGCGTGGCTCATGCATGCCAGCGCACGTCCGCGGCACCGTCGCCGTGGCCCGGCAAGCACAGAACGTGCTCCCTGCCGCCGACGGGTCCGCACTGCTCCGTTCCGTCGAGCTCACCCCAAAGCACCCAATCCCGGCTCGTTCAGCACCTAAACGGAATCAGCTGATCACCATGATGACGCTCAACTCCCTAAACCTCCCCGACCAAGCCCTGCACCGTCGTAATACTCGCCGGACTTATCCATTCACGGCAACCGCCTCGGGCCGGCTATATATAGCACCCCGAGCGCGCTCTCGCCCCCGCACACCTCCACCACCTCACTAGACCTCGCCAAGCCACTGGAAGGGCCTCGAGGGGCTCTTCTTCCTCGACTCCGGCCGCCCCGTTCCGCCTCAGCCTCCACCTCGGTTCACTTCGGTGAGGCCGTCCCCGGCGCCTTAATCCCGTCAGCTACCACCTCAAGCTACCAGGAGTCTAACCCCCTCCTCAATTTTACCTCCGCAGCGCTCTCCGACGAGACCCACGACCACCCGAGCCACCGTCCGCCGGAGCAGGAGCCGTCGTCGACGTGGTGCTCACCGGCGACCACCACCACCACCAACCGACGCGGAATAACCCACTGAGCACGGAGGTACCTTCTGATCTTCCTGCCTCGTCGTGGATCGCCGCCGGCGACCACCACGGCTCTCGGGCGCCGACGAGCCCCGTCTCCCTCTTTTAAAAATTCAAACCTGACGGCTGGGACCCGCCCGTCAGCCTCTCTGTTCTCTTCTTTGAACCGTTTTTTGAAAGCGTACTTTGGCAAATACGCTTTCTACTCTGAACCGTTTTTCTGTACTTTTCTGCTTAGGCCCCTGAGAGCTTTCTGTTTTATTACAGATGGGTCCTTGGACCAAAACTCTTATAACTTTTTAACAGAAAGAGATTTTTGAGTGATTCTTTTTCTGTTCTCTTCAAAATTTTGTCTAGTTTTTTTTATCATATTTATTTGAAAAATATTTGGATTACTTTTCTGTACTCCACGGTATTTACGTTAGCGCGTGTGTTTTGTGTACCGTAGATACCGGAGGAGGTGACGGAACCGCAAACTTCACCGAGCTAGACCCCGACTACTCCGAACCAGGCAAGCATGTTTGAACTCTTGATATGATGAGTGTCTTGGCATGTTTGCATTTAGTAGTTACATGGCATGTTCATGAGCATCTCGGTCAAACTTTGTCACGTGAAAAGTCGAGACAAGTGAGTTTCGGGAATCCATGAGTTAATGGAAATGAGGTTGCATGGCCACGTGATGGCAGGAAATGGGTAAGATGGCAGTGTTGTAGCATGCCAGCCCTATGCCAGATTATTTGACTCCAGCATCCACTCCCGTCCATTTCCTTTTCCGTACTACCACATGTTTTCCGCAAGGGATACAGTTTAGTAAGTTGCAAACCAATTTCCTAGTACACACCAAATCGAGAGGCCGGGATGAGGGTTCCATGGCCCTGGATTAAAGCCTATCATCCGGTCAGGGGGCATGGGTGTTTCCGGTTGGGACCGAGAGGGGGGCACCCCTTAGAGCGCGCGTAAATAAATTTGATCCCATGCTATTCGAGATTGTGATCTCCCCGACTCAAAGTTTTTCTTGAACGTTGTCTAGGGTGATTCCTGGCAATGTGAGGTATGATGGGTGTGTACTGGCTAGCTGTGTTTCCTCCGAAATACCGTAAATGAAACTAGTCCTTCGTGACTACGGAAATCCGTTGGCTTTGGGCATTTTAGTACAAACTCTGCAGAGTCAAAAAAAATTCCATTGCATCATCTTATCTGTGTCCAAGTTCGGTGTCCTTATTATCTTGTCGATTGTCAGTCTTGATGTCAAAGGCCCCAGTAAGCCACACGAGTGTTAAGTCTGGTTAATGTTGATTCTTGTGATGCACTAACCCGTCAGTACCACGTATTGAATATTTTTCCTGTGAGCATTAACCCTTGCGTTGTGAATAATGAACTTAAGCCCTTTTGTGACGTCGCCAGACGTCCGACTCGCTGCATTGTTATTGTTTGCTTTTGATATAAGCCCTTTCGTGGCGTCGCTCGACGTCCGATCGCTGCATTGTTATTATTTACTTCGATATAAGCCCTTTCGTGACGTCGCTCGACGTCCGATCGCGCATTGTTATTGTTTGCTTTTGATATAAGCCCTTTCGTGACGTCCTCCGACGTCCGATCGCTGCATTGTTATTATTTACTTTTGATATAAGCCCTTTCGTGACGTCGCTCGACGTCCGATCGCGCATTGTTATTGTTAGTTTTGATATAAGCCCTTTCGTGACGCCGCCGACGTCCGATCGCGGCATTGTTATTATTTACTTTGGATATAAACCCTTTCGTGACGTCGCTCAGACGTCCGACTGCGGTATTGTTATTATTTACTTTTGATATAAGCCCTTTCTGTGACGTCGCTCAGACGTCCGACTGCGGCATGGTTATCATTTACTTTTGATATGAGCCCTTTCTGTGATGTCGCCTCGGCGTCCGACTGCGGTACTCATGTCTTTTACTTTCAGTACAAGCCCTTTATGTGGTGTCGCTTAGACACCCGACTGCGGCATATTTTGTTTATTTAATTTCCCTTTCGAGGCGTCGCATCAGACACCCGATCGGTTTGCAGTTTATTTTGTTGGGTTTTTGAGCGGACTACCACCGACTCCCTTATTACTTACCTTGTTATTACGAATTAAACGTGCATTGTTAAAAGTACTCTTGACGCATTCATGCATGCATTTGTTATATCTATTGTCCGAACTGTCTTGCGAGTAATTTCAAAGTACTCACCTGGCTTGTTGATGTGGCCAGATGCTGACGAAGGCGATCTCATGGATGAAGAGTTCGATAGCGAGTCCGACGCCTAGAGGAGTCCCAGTCAGTCTCGTGCGACCCTGGATTTGGTCATCAGATTATATCCGCTTCGCTACCCAAATAAATTCATCGAGCCTCACCTCGACGCTCGATGAATCACCAGTTAGTAGTCACGCTACCCACCCCACTGTGATATTCCATCAATCACTTATATCTTGAGTCAGTAGCATTCCCACCCCACACCTTTGTGCCATATCCGCCATTATTTATAATTATTGGCGTGTTTGTAATAATTGCTTGGGCATCTTCAGCTCGACCCCTGTAATATTTTAATGCTACTGGCTTATTGTATCAAAGTTTTGTCTACCAGTACGGAGGATTTTTCTCATACTGGAAACTAAAAGATCGGTCTTCTCGATAAATATTTTTATTGAAAAACCGGTCTTGACACCGTCGTCAACTGGTTGTGTGGACGGCAAAGTCTTGTCCATGAAATGGTCGGAATACTATAAGGCTGGGCGAAAGGAGAGAAAGACCAGCTCAGAAAGCCAGGAGCGAAAGGTTAAAGGACTCAAGGCACAAGTGGCGCGGATTCCTGAGATAGTCCAAGAGCAAGTGCGAGACTAACTGGGAGCGACGATCACTGCCATTATGCCTACATTGCTTGAGGGGCTGTAGGCCTGGATTGCAGGCGGCCAACAGGGGCCGCCCCCGATTCCCAGCTTCACGGGCAGCAACTCGCACAATGCGCTAGCGCCATTGGTGTCTCCGTCAAAGGCAGCATTGGTGTCTCCGGCGCTGGCGCCGGCATTGGATCTTAATGCACCCGGGTATGGGAAGAATACGCCGGTCAGCACCTCGGCAGCAAGCGGTCCCTCCGTCACTTGCACCTGCCGTTGGCGGTGCCTCGACATTAGCCGAGCTCGACGCCATCACGGTAACTAAGCCTCGGCCGATGACTTCATCTCCTTGCCTTTTACTAGGCATCCCTGACGCCCTACATGTTTTCGCAGGGCGCCGCCGACGTTCCATGCACTCTCCTGCACTCCGTGGAGTGCGAGTTGATCGACGTCGCCAAGGCCAAAATCGTTCAACCGGGCAACCGCATGTTCCACGGTAATCCGATGCCACCCACCGTGTATATGGTTCAACTGGTTCGGGTGCTGCGGGGCTGCGACAACTTGTTACCTCCGTTTTGACCCCCTGGGGCCGACGAAGATGATGTGATGACCCTCAGCGCCTGCTTAAGCTGGCCCCTGCTTTGGCCGAAGAGCCAGATTCGTTTGGGGGTGGGGGACACCACCCCACAGACACACCGCCAGTCGTGCCGGCGCCAAGCCATGGCAAGACCGCCGCAACGCTACCGCCGTCAGCTGATCCGGACATGCATATGGCACAGGATCAGGACGACGACGACGGTACATTTTCTAAAATCGATAAGTACTTCAACAAACATGGGTACGGTGACGAATTCTTGGGGCCTCCTTCTCAAGAACCCAACCCTGCAAAAGATGATCGCGATCTAGCTGGTACCGCGGAGAAACCCAATTGCAACAGGCGTCGTCTGGCGTTCAGTTCTCAGGAGACGCCTCCAGCTGCCGCCTTCACCGAGACTCAAATAGCCGAGGTGCGAAATATTATCAGCCCCAACACACTCAAGAAGGTGGTCTCTGAGCAGAATTCGATCCCATTACAGAAGAAGAAGCAGAAGGGAAGGAAAAGAAAAAATAACAAGGGTGCGAGCCAGCCGGCACCGAGTACGATCCGTGCTCACGACGGGCCACCAATATCTAAGGATATCTCGAGGAGGGTGCATGTGGCGGGTAGGCCGATGCTACCGACTAATCTGCTCAATGCTGCAACCGGTGCTATGCGGAGTCTGCATGACTGTGTTGTTTCTATAGAGAAGCGGCGTCTCTCCGAGAATGATGTGGCATACCCGGTTTTCGTGGCCAAGGTGCCAGAGGGCAAGCGCTTTGTCAATAGCACCATCGGGCGTATGATCGTCCTGCGGTTTGATGACATCTTCGCTATTTTTAACCTTCATCCGCTACACTACACCTTCATTCGGCTATTTTCACTCAGTATGGAGATGCGGATCATTATAGACAAGACCCCGGACATTGTGATAGTCGACCCCTTCTACATGTGTGCCAAGATCTTGGGCAGCGCTGTGGACCTGCAAGTCGCGAGTTCATACCTCGAAGGCGTCATTCTGGCGAACCCAGATAAGGATAACTTCCTCGTGCCTTACTTTTCTGAGTAAGTCATCCCCTCACCGCCGCATAACATATGATTTCTTAGATTTTGATTGTTCTTTTTTTTCTAACATTCCGTGTTTTGTGCAGTGAAACACATTGCACACTCATCCTCTTAAGCCCGAAATATTCCTTGGCCACGTATTTCGACTCGGACCGTCAGTCGAAGAAAGACTACACAAATATCAAGAAAGTTCTTGATGATGCTCTCCCCGGCTACGCCAACTCTGGAGGCACCTTCAGGAGGCTAATTTGTAGGTACGACAAGCACGTGTTCACCCACGTAACGACGTTTCCCTGCGTCAAGTAGTCGCTGGCAGTCAGCAGGATGCCTACTACGCCCTCCATCACATGCGGGCGATCGTACGGGACCATAATCACCTTGTGCTACCAAATAATCTCAAAGGCTGGGCCGCATGCTTGTCATCAATCCAGGACGCGGACATCAGACAAGAATTTTTTCGCATCCAGTCAGAGTTTGCGGAAATCATCTTTCAAGATGTCCTTCGTAGCCCGGGGCAGTTCTACCTCAAATATCAACCGTCCAACAGTGAAATAGAAACAACGCTACAAATGCAGGCTGACAATAACCACACATTCATGACCATCACGATAGACAGTGGCTTCATCCACGCTCCGGTCCCTGAGTCAAGTCGAAAGTATTGATGCTATGTAGTTCTGAAATATCGATTAGCTCATGTTGTAATTAAACTTTAATGAACTTGTATGTCTCTTTAGTTTGGACAGTCGTTCAACTTATATGTAATCGATGCTATTTATTAGTAGGACCATGAATCGTGCTATTAATGTGTTTCTTTTCTCTTCCGGTCCTTTTGTTGCATACTTATATATTGCTTATATATTATTTGTGAATTGCTACTAACGTTTTGTTTGTCTAGTGCATAGAGATGTTGTCGTATGTCGTGTACAAGGGTAAGGTTCCCGGAGTCTACGACGACTGGGAGGAGTGTCGGAGACAGGTTCACCGTTTCAGCGGTAACATTTACAAAGGGTACACCACTAGGGCGGAGGCGGAAGCTAGATACGCGCGCTATCTAGTGTGAGAGAAGGAGGGAGCGTTGGAGGAACCGGATGAAGACCAGTTTCATCATGACCGCATCTCTCTTCTATGTGATGGTAGTTTAGATGATCGATGTCGACTTTATAATGTGACGACAAACTCGGCTAATATGATGAACTTTGCTAATGTCTCGAGACCTAAACTTGGCTAATGTTTGAACTTTGTTCGCTATTTCGAATTTGGAGACTAATATGATGAATTCTATTGTGTGATGTTTATATTCTATGTTGTAATGTATTTTGTAACCTGTGCAAATACCAGAAAAGCAAAAAATAATAATTCCTAATATTGATAGTGGCTAATATGGCCCCTAGTAGTAGTGCACCATATTGAGCATTAGTGGCGCACCAAGGCTAAATACCAGTGGCACATTATGGGGCATAGTAATGGTGCACTTGGGGGCATACGTGAAGGTAAATATGGCCCCCTAGGAGGCAAAGTAATGGCGCACTGTTGGACATAGTAATGGTGCACTATGTGGTGCGCCACTATTATCTAGGATACTAGGTGCGCCATTAATATTTGTTACTAGTGGCGTGTTAATAGTGGCGCACCTATAGTGCGCCATTAATACCAAAAACGGGTGCGCCACCAACAGCCTTTTTTCTAGTAGTGTTAGATTAATGTCAAAGTTTTAGATGAATTAGATTAATGTCAAATGTTATATGAATTAGTTTTTTATACTTTTACATTTAGTTAGATGAATTAGATATATTCATGTTAGATGAATTAGTTTTTTATACTTTGGTCAAATGTTAGATGAATTAGCTAGATATATTAATGTTAGATGAATTAGCTAGATATCATATGTCAAAGTTTGATCATATGTCAAAGTTTGAATTTTGACATATATATGCAACATTTGATAATATGTCAAAGTTTGATCATATCTCAAAGTTGAATTTTGACATATGCAACATTTGATCATATGTCAAGTTTTGATCATATGTCAAATTTTGAATTTTGACATATGCAACATTTGATCATATGTCAAAGTTTGAATTTTGACATATTCAACATTAGATCACATATGTCAAAGTTTGACTTTTGACATAAGAATGCCCCCATTATGGATGTGCACAAGTTGATCCAATTTTTTCTTATGTATATATATACCTACAAGGGCGTGCGCGGAGGTCCTCCCGAACTCGCTCCCGATCTCATCCATCCAGCCCCAACCTACTCGCCTCACCCCAATCCCCGGAGCGGCACCAATCCAACCCCTGCCGGCGCCGGCCTGCCCACACGGGCACCACGACCTGCATCCCGCCAACCGCCACCCCTCCCTCTACCGCATCCAAAAGCCCCAGCGACGCGCGCCGCCGCGGCGCCGCCTAGCACCCAGATCATGTGCTGCCTCCACCCACCACTAGGACCTCACGCCGCCGCTCACCACCACCGATATATCCCCCTCGGCGCACGGATCCGTTCTTGTCCGAGCTCCCCGGGACGGAGGAACACAAGGCAGAGGCACCACCGCCGGGACAAGCAGCAAGGGGCGTCGACACCAGGAGCAGCTCGCCACGCCTCACCTGGACACCTCCTCCCTTCTCCCTCCCATAGAGCTTCCTCCGCCACACACCCCACCGCCGGCGCCGCTCCTCACCTCTGGCGTCGCCAAGAACCTACACCACCTCGGGCCTTCTCCCACGCAGCCAGTGGCGGCTTCCTCTTCCACCAGCTGCTCGCACTCCTCTGTGGAGGACTCTCACTATTGCCTCTCCAACCTCTGCCTCATCATCAATTGCAGGTGACCTTCTCTGGCGTGTCTGATCGACCTTCCCATCAGCTCTTACTTGAACGTCTGAATTGTTGCTGCTCCTCTATGTAAACCTGCTGCTAGATGAAGACCATGTAAATCTGAACATTCTAAATCTGCTGCACTACAGCGGTTGCTCTGTGTTGTGACCTTTTGCTGTTGAAGCTGTTGTTATTTGCTAGCTTTGCCAAAGGATGCTGCAGCACTTGGAGCTTGGAATCGATTTCTTCATTAGGTGTGTACTTGGACTGCCGATAGGTAGCTCTGATGTTTGTTTCTACAATATTGTTTGCAACTCAGTAATGCTGGTTTGAATGCTTCTCTAATCTTCATCTTATAGTATGTAAAATGAACAATTGGGTCTGCATAAAAAAGAGTCCCTTTCTAATTTTGATTCGATGATTCATTTCATGTGTTGTTAAAAAAGAATTATGAAGCAGTTAAGCCATAGCATCATCGCCAACAGAGTAGTTAAAACATCCGCTCATGGATACAACTATAGAAGGAGCAGGTGAATTACTTCTTGTTAGTTAGAACTGATGTCTTATTGTTCACTCTGTTTTCATCTTGAACTAATGCGTACTTGCTATTAGAGGAGTGAAACCAAAGTATGTGGCTGTTTGATCAGCAGTTAATTCTTCATGGGCATATGCTCAGTCACTAGCCAGTAGTAGTCCAGTTATGTTTTTTAATTCATATACAAACGTTTTGTCTTATTTCCCTCACCACTTTCAGGTTAAAAAAGATTTTTTGATGGCTCAGTCAAAAATATGCAATTGCACTAAAAATACATGGACTAGTGATTTGTGGAACTTGAGCTACAGAGAATTGAGGTACTGCTTTGCTTCTTGGATGATTGCGTACTTTACTGAAAACTCTACCTGCAATAAAAAACATAGGTACTAGAAATGAAGAAATTGATTTTGTCGGAGCAACGATGTAGAGCAAACTTTCATTTATTTTCCTAAATGACATACCTTATATATCCTATCTTTCTTTGCTAACATCAATACTTATTCTCCATGGCAGCCCCCACACGCCGCCGCCCCATCCGCCGCTGCGACAAGCAACCCTGGGATTGCCACGACCTCGGCCATTGGATACAGTATAGAAGTTAGCTTATTTTCTCTCCGTGAGGCCTTTTTTCTTGTGTCGGTTAAGTTTGTGAATTTTTGCTACTACTAACAGGGTATAGAACAGCCTCTGAACTTCTATGTTTTTTCTGGAGGTATTCATGCTATGGCTAGTAACCTTTTGATGCCACGGTATACCGCAGTACATAGGACAGGTTGTTCACATTATCACCCCTCGAAAAGCTCCTAACCTGGTTCACTTGTGTAAATTCGATGTCAACCAGGTGTTTGATAATTGTTGAACTAGTGTTATACTTCGATGAAGTATAATATGTGGGCTCTGCGCTGCTGCCCAGCTGCCACACTTGATTCTGTGTTGAGAGAGTAAAAAGTTAATTCTCGATGTTTTGTATAAGTTCCTAGCTACTACGGCTACACTTTATTTTGGATTCTTGACATTCTGTATAAGTTCCTAGTAACTAGGATTTTTTTCTCGCTACAAATAAATAACACCAAGAAGTCCAAATTGAAAAATTCAAGAAGTTCAATTTTAAAAAAATAAAATACTTCAACATATATCAAGAACCCAGATTTTCCTTGTTACTAAATAGTAAGCCAAAAAGTTTGATATTTACTATAAAAACTCGAAGTTTTCCTGTTACTACCGAATACACCAAGAAGTTCGGTTTCAAATAACGAAGAAGTTTGACATTTACTAAATAAAACTTCAAATTTTCCCATTTCTAGAAATACACAGAGGTTCATAGAATGAAAAAGAGAGCGGTTTGATGTCTATAAAAATTCAATTGTTTCGATGCTAAGCCGTAGTGTTCTTTTTGGCATTTCACATTTAAAAAAATTGAGTAGTTCGATGTATACAAAAAAACTCAAATTTTCCAGGTTTTATGCAAAATTAAAGTATGAAATTCGATTTTAAAAAACTGTACGATGTTTACATAAAAATCAATTTTTTTATTTTCAAAGAATAAAACTAAGAAGTTCAAATTAAAAAACAGAGAAGTTCAAA
Source organism: Aegilops longissima (assembly GCA_021605205.1). Taxonomy (NCBI): domain Eukaryota; kingdom Viridiplantae; phylum Streptophyta; class Magnoliopsida; order Poales; family Poaceae; genus Aegilops; species Aegilops longissima. The sequence continues at coordinate 7,652 of JAHIAM010006592.1, read as the reverse complement.
GATTATAAAAACCTATGATTTACATGCTTAATTTTGATGAGTGTTTTGGGACTTAGGGCAAAAAAAGCAGAGACCAGGTCAAAAGTCATAAAAACCAGAATTTCACTTACATGGTGTGTGTTTCATTGGAGAAAAAAATGAATGAAAAAGCAAAGGCTAAATGTTTTGTTGCTAGAAGTTCAAGTGCTCGGCCAGAGATAGTTTAAAAAATTTGTGAGAGAGGTTGAAGAAAAGTACGTGACAGAAGTTCAAGGTGAAAACAACGTGAAATTGAACTAGTACACGAAACACGTTTCGGATAAGAATAGAAGAATAGAAAACAAAAAGTTTAAAAGGTTTATTGCAAGAAGTTCACGTGCACCTCCGTGAACGGTTCAGAATTTATATTGCGGGACGTCCGACCTCCAATTACATGTTTTAAAAATGATAAAAAATGGCGTCCGCTCTTCAATTTCATATAATTCGATGTATACACAAAAATGTGACAGAAGTTCATCGTGAAAACCGCGAGAAGTTCAAGTACTGTAAGGAATGCATTTCGGGTGAGAATAAAAGTATAGAAAAATAAAAGCTTAAAAGGTTTGTTGAAAGAAGTTCAAGTGCTCTATCGTGGAAGTTAAAAAATTCTTGCGAGAGAGGTTCATCTTGTATTTCCATGTTCAAAAATACAAAAAGAAATTGTTTTTTGCGTTTTAAAGTAATTCTCTCAATCCACAAAGAAGTCTAGTTATTATTTGGGAGAAATTTGATTTCAAAACGAAAATAAAAAAAACAAATTATAAAAATGGAAAAAGATCATGTACTACATGGTGTGTGTTTAATATGAGAAAAATGAATTAAAAGGCAAGGTCCAATTTTTTTGTTGTTATAAGTTCCAGTTCTCTGTCGAAGAAAGTTAAAAAATATTGTGAGAGAATTTTGTACAAAAGGAATATCATTTGAAAAACACTGACGAATAGATGAGAATATTACAAATGAAAATATGTCACAGAAATTCAATGTGAAAACAGCAGGAAGTTCAACTACTGCAGTGAATGAATTTCACATAAAAAACTTCTAAAACCATCGCGAGTACGAAAAAATGATCAACACGGGAAAGTTGTGTGTTTGTAGCAGCTTTCCATCGGTATATCACTTGCTCAATTCCGGTGAGTGGATGGAGAGCTACAAGCAAAAAAAGCACGTGAAAAACAGAGTGAAGTTCAAGTAGACATGCCGAGAAGTTCAAGTTCTTCACGCGGTGTGATACGTCTACAACGTATCTATAATTTTTTATTGTTCCATGCTATTATATTACCTGTTTTGAATGATTATGGGCTTTATTATACACTTTTATATTACTTTTGGGACTAACCTACTAACCGCAGGCCCAGCCCATATTGCTGTTTTATTGCATGTTTCAGTATTTCGAGGAAAAGGAATATCAAACGGAGTCCAAACGGAATGAAACCTTCGGCATCGTGATTTTTTGGAAGAATATCATCCTGGAGACTTGGAGTTCAAGTCAGAAGATCCTCGAGGAGGCCAGGACATAGGGGGGCGCCCACCCCCCCTACTGGGCGCCCCCCTGTCTCGTGGGCCCCTCGAGCACCTCCCGACCGACTTCTTTCGCCTATATATGCCTACATACCCTAAAAACATCCACGGAGAAGATAGATCGGGAGTTCCGCCGCTGCAAGCCTCTGTAGCCACCAAAAACCTCTCGGGAGCCCGTTCCGGCGCCCTGCCGGAGGGGGAATCCATCACCGGTGGCCATCTTCATCATCCCGGTGCTCTCCATGATGAGGAGGGAGTAGTTCACCCTCGGGTCTGAGGGTATGTACCAGTAGCTATGTGTTTGATCTCTCTCTCTCGTGTTCAATCTCGTGTTCCCTCTATGGCACGATCTTGATGTATCCCGAGCTTTGCTATTGTAGTTGGATCTTATGATGTTTCTCCCCCTCTAGTCTCTTGTGATGAATTGAGTTTCCCCTTTGAAGTTATCTGATTGGATTGAGTATTTATTTGAGAACACTTGATGTATGTCTTGTCGTGTTTATCTGTGGTGACAATGGGATATCACGTCCACTTGATGTATGTTTTGGTGACCAACTTGCGGGTTCCGCCCATGAACCTATGCATAGGGGTTGGCACACGTTCTTGACTCTCTGGTAGAATCTTTGGGGCACTCTTTGAAGTACTTTGTGTTGGTTGGATGAATCTGAGATTGTGTCATGCATATCGTATAATCATGCCCACGGATACTTGAGGTGACAATGGAGTATATAGGTGACATTAGGGTTTTGGTTGATTTGTGTCTTAAGGTGGTATTCTAGTACGAACTCTTTAATAGATCGATCCGAAAGAATAACTTTGAGGTGGTTTCGTACCCTACCATAATCTCTACGTTTGTTCTCCGCTATTAGTGGCTTTGGAGTGACTCTTTGTTGCATGTTGCGGGCTTGTTATGTGATCTATCTATGTTATTATTGTTGAGAGAACTTGCACTAGTGAAAGTATGAACCCTAGGCCTTGTTTCCTATCATTGCAATACCGTTTACGCTCACTTTTATCATTAGTTACCTTGCTGTTTTTATATTTTCAGATTACAAAAACCTATATCTACCATCCATATTGCACTTGTATCACCATCTCTTTGCTGAACTAGTGCACCTATACAATTTACCATTGTATTGGGTGTGTTGGGGACACAAGAGACTCTTTGTTATTTGGTTGCAGGGTTTCTTGAGACAGACCATCTTCATCCTACGCCTCCTACGGATTGATAAACCTTAGGTCATCCAGTACTTGAGGGAAATTTGCTACTGTTCTACAAACCTGTGCACTTGCAGGTCAAACAACGTCTACAAGAAGAAGGTTGTGTAGTAGACATCAAGCTCTTTTCTGGCGCCGTTGCCGGGGAGGTGAGTGCTTGAAGGTATATCTTTAGAACTTGCAATTGATTCTTTTTGTTTCTTGTTTTATCACTACTTTAGGTTATAAAAGAAAATTACAAAAAAATGGAGTTAAGTTTGTCTCATACTTCGTCTTTTTAATATCTTTCGTGAGTATGATGGAAAGGAAAATTGTGCTCAAGTGCTAGAAGAAAAATGCAATAAAATGCTTGGTACTAAATCTTTGAATGATGAGCATGGTTGCAATGTTGTTAGTATGAACTCTTTGAATATCCATAGTAGTAATGATGATTGCACTAGTTATGATGAAAATGTCTCCTATAAGCATGTTGATTTTTGTGGAGTAGATTGGATTTGCATGGACACACCAAATAGAGAAAATAGATATTGCAAGAGCCATAAGTACTTAAAAACTAAAGGTTTGCAAGAAAGTCTTGATGAGTATGCTAGAAGATTCAATATTTTTCGCGCTCCTTGTGAACTTTGCAATGAAAGTGGTCATTTAAATCTCCAATGCAAATTGTTTTATGATCGAATCGTGTCCAAAAATTGTGATAGCGTGATTACCCTTGGGCATCATAAAGAGCTTAGTCTTCTTTTGGGGTATGAAGAAATGAAACGTATAACTGAGGGTATTACAAAATTTAATCTTGATAGATTTCTGGATTTTGATCTAGAGGATATTTATATGTTTTGTGTGGAGAATTGCATTGAAAATCCTTATATTGCCAATTACCTGAAGAAAAGTAAGCAAATGGAAGATGATGAGAATACTAATGAAAGGGAAGAGACTTCCCAATCTCCTCCTATTATTTCTTATGATGAATCAGGTAACGAGGAGGAGCTTTCTATTCAACCAATCTCATCAATAAGGAGCTCGAAGAGGAAGGTTGACACATAATGTGAAGAAGAAAAAGAAAAGAAGGAGCAACAGAGGTAGAAAGGTATCCCTCCCAAATGATTATGCTCCTACTACTCATTGTGATGATGATAATTGCTTTACTATTGGTGCTATCCATATTTTTAATGATGAGAGTGATTATGCTTATGATATGAAAGAGCCCAATCTTGGGGAAGCTATGTTTGATGAGGATGAAATATTTGAGAATATATTTGCTGAAATTAATGTTTGTCTCAAGCTTGGGGATGCTATGTTTAATGAAGATGATATTTTAGCATCCCAAGTTTTGATATGCAAAGTTGTTATGATGATAGCATGCCTCCTACCTATGATGATTATATTGATGAAAGTGGGTTTGGAAGAGTGTCAACTTTAGGAATTAGTGATCCCACTATTTTGGAGGATGTTGAATCTTATTGTGATGAATGTCAAAGTGCATTTGGAAGAGTGTCAACTTTATTTAGTGATTCCACTATCTTGGGAGAGGTTTCAATCGATTATGATGAGAACGAAGTTGCTACTTATGATGATTATTGTGACAAAACTTATGCTATAAAAAGTAGTGATGATTATATTTACAAATCTTGTCATGATTATGATTACCCTTTTTCTGAACATTACTCTTTTAATGTGGAAACAAATTTTTAGTGTTCAAGTCTCTTATGATACTCCCACTATTCCGAATGAGAAGAATTTTGCTTATGAGGAGAGTAGTAAATTTTCTATGCTCGTAGATCATGAAAAGAATGCTTTATGTGCTGGTTATATTGTTGAATTCATTCATGATGCTACTGAAAATTATTATGAGGGAGGAGTATATGCTTTTAGGAATTGCAATAATGTCAAGTTTCCTCTCTATGTGCTTAAAGTTTTGAAGTTATGCTTGTTTTGCCTTCCTATGCTAGTTGATTATTGTTCCCATAAGTTGTTTGATCATAAAATCCCTATGCATAGGAAGTGGGTTAGACTTAAATGTGATAGTCATATTCTTCATGATGCTCTCTATATGTTTCAATTCTTATCTTTTATGTGAGCATCATTGAAATCATCATGCCTAGCTAGGGGCGTTAAACGTTAGCGCTTGTTGGGAGGCAACCCAATTTTATTTTAGTTTCTTGCTTTTTGGTTCTGATTAGGAATAAATAATCCATCTAACCTCTGGTTAGATGTGGTTTTATGTTTCAATTAGTGTTTGTGCCAAGTAGAACCTTTGGGAAGACTTGGGTGAAGTCTTTATGATCATGCTGTAAAAAACAGAAACTTTAGCGCTCACGAGATTAGCTAGAACTTTTTACTGGAAAGTGCTATTTAGTTGATTATTTTTGAAGATAATTACTAGACAAATTCCTCAGGTCCACCAATATATTTTAGAATTTTTGGAGTTCCATAAGTTTGCGTTAGTTACAGATTACTACAGACTGTTCTGTTTTTGACAGATTCTGTTTTTCGTGTGTTGTTTGCTTATTTTGATGAATCTATGGCTAGTAAAATAGTTTATAAACCATAGAGAAGTTGGAATACATTAGGTTTAACACCAATATAAATAAAGAATTAATTCATTACAGTACCTTGAAGTGGTGTTTTGTTTTCTTTCGCTAACGGAGCTTACGAGTTTTCTGTTAAGTTTTGTGTTGTGAAGTTTTCAAGTTTTGGGTAAAGATTCGATGGACTACGGAATAAGGAGTGGAAAGAGCCTAATATTGGGGATGAACAAGGCACCCCAAGGTAATATTCAAGGATAACCAAGAGCCTATGCTTGGGGATGCCCCGGATGGCATCCCCAATTTCGTCTTCGTTCATCGGTAACTTTACTTGGAGCTATATTTTTATTCACCACATGATATGTGTTTTGCTTGGAGCGTCATTTTATTTTGTTAGTATTTTCTTTCTGTAAATTAGATTAATGTTTTGCATCTTTAGTTTCAATAAAAAAGGTCAAGGATAGCCTTTGCCATGCTTATTTTGCTAGTATACATGTTGCTGTTTGAAAACAGAAAGTTTACCGCTGTTGCAAAAATTCCTCAGAAAAATCAGAGCATGATATAATGTTGAAACATTTTGCATAATGAGCTCTGATAAATTTTACATTGGGAATTTTAGTTCATAATTTTTGGAGTTAGGGAAGTATTGATACTCTTGCATTCTTCACAGACTGTACTGTTTTGGCAGATTGCTGTTATGTTTGCATTGTTTGCATATGTTTGCTTGTTTAATGATTCTACTTAAGGATAGGAGTATTAAATACGCAGACACATTTAGTATGCAATGTTGAATAATAATGTTAGTGATTTGTTAAAGTAGAAAATGATAAGGTTTTGCATTGGTTTATACTAACCTATCTCACGAGTTCTTGTTGAGTTTGTTGTGAATGAAGCTTTTGATAAAAAGAGAAACCATGATATGAGAGGAATTAAGGAGACACAAAAGTTCAAGCTTGGGGATGCCCAAGGCACCCCAAGATAATATTTCAAGAAGTCTCAAGCATCTAAGCTTGGGGATGCCCCGGTAGGCATCCCACCTTTCTTCTTCAACAACTATCGGTTAGTATCGGTTGAGCCTAAGTTTTTGCTTCTTCACATGAGTTGTGCTATCCTTGCATTGTCATTTTATTTTGTTTTGCCTGCTGTTTGAATACAATACCAAGATCTGAAATTATTAAACGGGAGAGTCTTCACATGGTTGCATAATTATTCGACTACCCATTGATCTTCACTTATATCTTTCGGAGTAGTTTGTCATTTGCTCTAGTGCTTCACTTACATCTTTTAGAGCACAATGGTGGTTTTATTTTGAAGAAATATATGAACTCTCATGCTTCACTTATATTATTTTGAGAGTCTTAAATAGCATGGTAATTTGCTTAAATAATCACAATGTTCTACGCATACAAGATTTGTAAGAATTATTATGAGTATTGAATACTATGAGAAGTTTGATGCTTGATAATTGTTTTGAGATATGAAGATGGTGATATTAGAGCCATGCTAGTTGAGTAGTTGTGAATTTAAGAAATACTTGTGTTAAAAGTTTGTGATTCCCGTAGCATGCACGTATGGTGAATCGTTATGTGATGAAGTCGGAGCATGATTTATTTATTGATTATCTTCCTTATGAGTGGCGGTCGGGGACGAGCGATGGTCTTTTCCTACCAATCTATCCCCCTAGGAGCATGCGCGTAATACTTTGCTTTGATAACTTGTAGATTTTTGCAATAAGTATATGAGTTCTTTATGACTAATGTTGAGTCCTTGGATTATACTCACCTTTCTTCCTTCCACCATTGCTAGCCTCTCTAATACCGCGCACTTTTCGCCGGTATCATACACCCACCATATACCTTCCTCAAAACAGCCACCATACCTACCTATCATGGCATTTCCATAGACATTCCGAGATATATTGCCATGCAACTTTCCACCGTTCCATTTATTATGACACGCTCCATTATTGTCATATTGCTAGCATGATCATGTAGTTGACATCGTATTTGTGGCAAAGCCACCGTTCATAATTCTTTCATACATGTCACTCTTGATTCATTGCACATCCCGGTACACCGCCGGAGGCATTCATATAGAGTCATATCTTGTTCTAGTTTCGAGTTGTAATTGTTGAGTTGTAAGAAAAATAAAAGTGTGATGATCATCATTCTTTAGAGCATTGTCCCAAGTGAGGAAAGGATGATGGAGACTATGATTCCCCCATAAGTGTGGATGAGACTCCGGACAAAAAATAAAAAGGAAAAAAGAAAAAACAGAGGCCATAAGAAAAAAAAGAGAAAAGGGCCAAATAAAAAATTGAGAGAAAAAGAGAGAAGGGACAATGTTACTATCCTTTTACCACACTTGTGCTTCAAA